>OMLM01014774.1:61979-75644 GCA_900302695.1 Helostoma temminkii | reverse complement strand
CTAGCCACTTTATTTGGTCCAAAGCAATCCAGTACAGCAGCTCTGCTGTTAATTGTATTTTTATAAGATTATATTTTCTCCGTTTTTAAGTTACAATGGTCTGGAAGGCGCTGATATGTTTATTATTCAAGTCATAGTGGGTGGTGGACACTGGAGTACATTATATTAAGAGGTGTTTCTAATGTTTTGGCCCATTCATTACTACATATACATATATACATATAAACAAGAACAAAGACAGGTAATACAAAGACTTGTTATTTATTAACATAATTTATTACCACATATCTCAAGTTACACAACCATATCAAAAAGCTTTAAATTTCCAGCAATCTGAGAAGGTTGGTGACAAAGTCTTTCATACCCAGAGTAGGTTTTCACAAAATTTTTACTTCAAGTTTGTCTTTCCCTGATCATTGAAGGCCTTTGGTAGAACTGACCAACTAATAAAAACCAACCACAGGCTGAAGTCAGCTCAAGTTAGTGTCTCTACATGTGCAATGACAGTTATACTGGAGATGTATTTCTACACCTGATAAAAACTAAAACTGGTTTCATTGTGCTCCTTAACATATATAGTGTTATACCACACAACCAGAAACATAGTGGATAAAACTCAGTTTAAATGCATTTGCGACATGAATTAGTGTGAATACAAAATCAAGAATAATTTTTGCAAGCTACAGTTATTATCTTAGTCATGTATGGTACAGAGAATGGATACAAATAGTGTTTCCACAGTGCAGCCATATATTATAGGGGGAAATGTTTCAGACAAATTACAATGCACTGCCATCTGATCCAAGGCATTAGGAGACCAGACTTGATGGCATTATGTGAAACTGTATTAGTCTTTCAACACTTCAAAGCAGTTCCATACTGATTTGTCGTCATGTTGCTCTGTACAGAAGTTGATTTGACCTTTGGTCCAGCAACTAAACACATCAGGACAGTTTTCAGCTGAATCAAGCAGGTCCATTCAGATGTGCATCCCAGATGTTCTGGTCAGTCAGTGGAGTATTCGGTGGAGGTATCTCTCTGGATTGTTCTCTCCTCCTCTCCTCAGTCCTGAGCCAACTCTAGCTGGTCTCTCAGCGGTCACTGCAGGACTGTGGCTTTCACTTAGTATCACTGTGGCTCCTTTACCTCTTCCTGCTGTGTCTATGGAGTTGTGCTGGTGTGCATCTGGACTGCTGTGTGCTCCTGCTTCAGTATTATTCTCCTCTCCTGCATCCCCCCCCTGGTGGCTTGGTGAGCTCTCCCCAATTCTGAATGGAAAATATGGTCTTACTGAAACAATATGGAAGTGACTACAAGGTGCCAATGTAGACACTGGTATTTGATGGTAACATTAAGATAATATTTCTACCTGAGGTGATTGAAGGCTCGGAGCCAGTGTGATCCCAGAGTGTCTCTCCCGTTAGACCTCAGTCCTCTCCTGTGACTTTGGGCCCTCAGTCCAATTAAGGCTTGAGCCAGTTCAGACTCATCTCTGTGGCCCCAAACCAGCTGGGCTCTCTGTTCTGCATCCTGGTCCCCTGCTGCCCTGAACAGTCTCTGGAGCTGCCACAGATTCACGTTGCTGAAAATGTTGCCTGAGCCAACCTTCCTACTCCTCCTCTCAGCCAGGCGCCATAGAGAAGAAGGGCCTGCCACCATGGCGGAAGGAGGGGAAGTGGGTCCAGTGTCCATCCAGATAAACGCAGGAAAAGGCAGTATACACTGCTTCTACCCTGCAGAGGGAAGCAGGTTGATGATGCAGTTGTAAACTGAAAGATGCTGTTTGATATTAGACAACCATCAACAAAACACAACATATGAAGTACGTGAGCACAGACTGACGTCACAACACCTACAGACACCTGTCTGTAGTGTCAGCTCTGATTCTTTAATCCTACTTTGTGAAGTGAGTGACAAGCTGTGCATTAAACCCATTAAACTCCAGATGGCAACTTTATCTCACTTTACTCACATATGCTTCTAAGAGGGACACTAACAGACTGATTGAGCCACCAAGGTCAGCAGCGTTTACACTGAAACGCTTGGTTTGACAGCATAACCTCAACCCCCAGTTCACTCGTTAGTTTTTTAAGAGCTTTCAAGCAACAGATCAGAGTTTGCTCAGGCTAAGACCACGAACTGAGGTCATTTTGTCATCCCAGGTTTTCATTTTCACTTTCACTGTCCTCTCTTCACATTTTAGTCCTATGTGTTTCTGTAATGTGGACACTAAATACAGTAGATTTATAGCAGTTTATAATTTTCAGTCTATCGAGGAATAAGAAGAGAAATATCAACTCTCAAACCGTAAATGCATTTTTAAAGGGTCCTATACATTCATCAGAACAATGTGCATCGGAAGTACTGGCTTCTCATTAGCCTTCTCCCTCCGGTGTCACAGCTACAGTTCACGGGTGCAGACAACATATGCACAACCTAGACCTTGTGAAGGTGAGTAAAGAGAAGCAGAAATCCCCTGAGCAATAATCTTAGTCCTGACATTATTAAATGCGATGCAATGACTGAACAACTTAATGTAGCGCCTACGCTGGGTCTGATTATTCTGAGGGTAAAACTGGTAAGCAGAAACCCCGTGAGAGTCATGTGAAAAACGAAAGGACGTCTTCTTACCCGAGGATTCACTGGTAAATGCAGAGCGCTTCACTCGGCTGTCATGACCCTCTGCAGCCGCTGATGGACCCATTCACTGAAAACAACCACTGTGGCTCCACAGCGGTAAAGTAGTCTGTTGTCCAACCTCATCTGAAATCAATTTCAGTCTCTGCGCAGTCATAAATCAACGTCATCCGGCGACCAATGAGAACTAAGCTATCTACTGGAACATCTATTTCGACCAATCAGAGGGATGAGGAGGGGAAAGGTGGTCTGTTCCACCTCTTGGCCACGTAGGGTGCGCGCTGAAATCTATTGACGTCAATGAGCCTGGCTGGCACAAAAAGCATCTGTCAGTTTATGTGTGAGGCAGAGGACATGCAACCATCCTGCGCTGAAACACGCAAACAGGATGACGTACGGAGCCCCAATCATCGCAGCCGTATGACTGCACTTAATATTACTATTGCACAGTACTACAGTGAGTGTGGTTTTTGTTTGTTGTTTTTTTGTGCAATGGCAGGAACATGCTGTGGTTATAATTTAGATTTTTTTTTTAAATCTGAAACGTGATTGCAAAAAGTTTTAAAGCATGTTTTGCCCACATATTTGTCTTGTTTGCTCTACGCACATTATATTTCGTCATAGTTGTCTAAAACCACTCCCTGCAGGAAAGACAGAAAGAAAAAGGTCACACACACGCACGCACACGCACACACCAGGGGAAATGACACCACTGGGACCAGAGTGGATGAGTAGACGTGATGAAGCCAGCAGTCTGGCAGAGGAGGAGCAGGCTTTGGATTACAGGCCGCCCCTCTTCATCACCCAGCCTCCAGTACAGACGCTACATTCAACAGAGGAAACGGAAAAGACGAAACATTTAAGAAGGTTTTTCATTTCAAAACCCCGGGGCTGTGGAAAGAACAGAGAGTTCCCTTTTATACACCGATTTATCCACATTTGGCTTCATTGTTAGACCACAAGCCCTCCGGCCTCTAACCGGTTTATTTCAGCTTTTTGCCCATCTTTTCCCCAGCTGTTTGCAGCTGGCAAAAAGCACCCGCCCTGTTTGGGAAAGAGGGACCGAGAGTGACCGGAGGAGGAGAGAGATGCCACCCCAACCTTCCCAGCCGCAGGTGAGGCAGAATATCCTAAAGTTCCTCAAGAGTTTTTTGGGAATCGTCCGGATCCTGCAGATAGTGTTTGGAGCCGGGCTGTGGGTCACCATCGCCGCTAACAAATACGAAGGATCCATCCACTTTGTCCTGTTCGTCGCTGTCCTCTTCTGGCTTCTCACCCTCGCCCTTTTTTTCATCACCCTCCTGGACAAGCAAGACCTCGTCCCGCTGCTGGGAGGAGAGCGCTGGTTGTCCACCAACCTGGCGCACGACGTGACCGCCGCCTTGCTCTACATGCCGGCCATAGCTGTCATGATCTACAAGACGGATCGAAACTCTTACTGCAACTTGGAGCAGTACAAGCACTACTGTTTGTACAAGGTCTACCTGACGGCCGCTGTGTTTGCCGGTCTGGGTTGTCTGACTTACATCCTCTCTGTTATATATGGAGGGTACAGAAAGTGTCGGGGAGAGCATACTGTGATCTGATTAGACTACCAGGAGCCGATGGCAACAGGGAGAAAATAAGGATGTATGGGTCCTTGAGGGGGTATCCAAGATGAGGAATAGTTAACTCCACTGTAATGTAACTCGCCTCTAATCAAGAGTTCATAAATTTTGTCTCCCCGCGCCATATGTGTTGGTGGTGAGGCCAAATCATCACTCTTATTGTTATTGTCAGTGTATTTAAGGGTTGCTGACCTGAAAACATCCCAACAGCTCCTGGTGCAGAGGCCTGTAGACACCCAGCATGTGGAGGAGTAAGGCTCTGTCACCAGCTCTTGATGTTGAGATTTTTTCCAATCATTTAATCTAATTTTCCCTCCTGAAGAGTAATATTCCTGTAGGGACGTATTGTAGAACGCAATAGGTTACAATTGAATAGCCTTAACATTTTGTAGATTTGTGTTACCGCCCATTGACATTTCTTTATTTCGTTTTTTATAGTATATATTTTTATGTGATTACGTGTTTTTGTATTACAGCAAGCTATACTGAAGTGTGATGCACTAAAACACAGATATCTTTTTGTTTATCTCTTTTCTGACTCAAATTTTGCATACAGTCTAATCAGTGCCTTCTGTCAGAACGCTGTATACTCAACAAGGTTGCGATAACAACCCAACAACATGGATATGATTGGTGCTATGTTGTGTATTCTGAGTAGAAATACTCCCAGTGTTCATTATGTAAATCCAAAGAGCAAAAAGAGCAAGAATAAAGACCAGTGACCAAATGTTTCTTTGGTTATGATAATGCATTGGTACAGAGACATGTTTAGAAAAGCTGCCTGAGGAATATGTTTGCAAATTGCTTAGTTCATTTTGCTTGAGTTAAAATTAGAGAAAGAAAGAAAGAAAGAAAGGAAGGAAGGCCACATGCAGAAACTTTTGGTGGCTTTTTCCAAATGAGACACAGATTTAGAGAGAGTAGTGCAGAAAGCCCCAAGGAACTTCCTGTTGGGAGATAAAAGCCTCAGCCAATCGGCAGGGATCGTTTATATGCCTTGCCACTTAACCTCATGAAAGATCCTTAGATAATGACTATCCTACTGTCAGAACCATAACGTGTGTATCTCTGTGTGTGTGTGTGTGTGTGTGTGTGTGTGTGTGTTGTGTGTGTGTAATAATCTGGAAAGAGGCATGTTCTTACAGGAACAGTTCTTTGGGGGCCTGGAGGTGGGCTGACATTCAGCCAATGAAAAATAAGCTAAATAGAGGAAGATGATTCAGTGTCTCATCTACTCCAGTCAGCATGCAGTTCTTAAGAACATGCTGCAGACAAGCTACTTTAAAACAGCCACACTACGTCAGCCATGTTTGCACAGTCAGCAGGAATGTACCATTGCTATTGCAAAGCTGAGTAATTCTGTTGCATTCATATTTATACTTTGCACACTTGTCGCTGTCATGGACAAGACATTCCTGCTTCCTCTCGTATGCTTCCAATTGAATGTGATGAGTTATTCTTGGAAGGAAGTATTGGAGACAAGACTTTCCTTTTGTCACAGCTCCAGATTCACATTCAAGAAATAAAGTCATCACAAATGGAGAGATCAGACTATTAGGAATAGGGTATAGGTGTAGGAGACGTGATCCTACGGTGATCACGTAAAGATCAAAGAGACAGATCAAACTGCAAACAGAGAAACCGTAAACTTTGTATAATTTGTGATTAATCTGAGTAATGTATTTAGTTTGCACTTCCATGTTATACAGTGCAGCTGCATAGTATATTGTCCTCTCACTCAGTTTCCTTTCTATGCAACAACAAGAATACAGTGTGCACATGTGTGTTGAGCACAAGGTGACATCTGTGACTAGAGTGGAAGGGTTAATGTTAACCATCTGTAGCACCAAGATATAAATCCAGCACTTCTAAAGGACGAACAAGTTCCTTCACTCTCCAATTGACCCTCTCCCCCTCTGAGACTTTAACAGAAGTGGTCCACGTGTCGGCGCCTGTGGAAACACACTGCTGTATACAGCCAAATGGAGACAGAACACAACAACCCTGTGAGCTGTATAAACAAAGCACCAAATGCAGGGTTCAATTTGTTATCGAACGTAACCTTGGTGAATCATGTAAGTTTTGAATGACTCACAGCTGACGATTAGGACCAGAAATGGATTCTCCACACTTACCCTGAAAGCCTTTTGAGCTTAACACATTAACAGCCTCCTTACTATTACACTGGCTGCAGTTTGTAGCTGCCAAGTCTGTTCAGATGTGGCAGTTTTATGGATGATCCCTTTGGAATTTAATCTGTAAACATCACATCTATGCCCAAACAAGAACTCCTCCTAGAAGGGTGTGGGCACCACAAGAGTGAGGCTGTTGTATTTTTTCCAGCTACACATAGAATAAAGAAAACCCAGACAACTGGGTGTAAAGACATATAGAGCCAGACACTTCACTGCAGTGCCAACTGCATGATATTTACTTTAGCTATTTAACCAAAGAGACATTTCCTGTATGCGCTCTCTCGCCCGTCTGCAAGGGACCAGCACTCCAGTATTCATTATAACCCTTCCAATGGTTTTCTGGCCTTGTAAGCACAGCATCATGCATGCTGCTGCCATGGACTGATGTCAATTATCGGAAAAATACAGATACAGACGTCCCTGCCAAAACATCTAAAAGTGAGTTGTGGAGTCCAAAATGCATAACAGTGACATGACTCACATCTATAATTATATCACTGGCATGTTCACCATAGAGATATGGCAAGGCTTTGTCTTTTGTTACTCTTTGTAAAAAATTCAGTTAAAAACACAACACAATTAGGGATTTAAGTAAGGTTTGGTTGCTAAAACATGCAGATCTCTAATTATCCACCACTTAGCTGTTTCAAGATTTATTATGCCTTTGGTTTTGGTGTGATAAGATCTGATTTGTTCAAACATTCACAAAAAAACTAAAGAAAAGACTCCTGAATAACCTTTGGTTCTGCCCTTCCTGTCCATTGTGAAGAAATATGTTCCTGAAGAGATTTGTCAGAAAATAAACAGAAATGCTTTTTGAAGTCCAGCTGAAGCTAATATGAGGCTTAAGCACACAGAAACACAAAGACATTTTGCCCTAAGAAACTTCAATCAGAACTTCAATAAGAGTATAAAAGTATATTCTTTTTGGGTTTTTTTGCACTGTCCTGATTTTTCAGTAGCCTTGTTTTTCTCACAGAACAGAGACTAGTACAATGCAAAGTTCAATGAGCCATGTTTTTGGTTGATTATATGCTCTCAGCAGCAGCCCAGGACTGGTAGACCCCTTTAATTATTAGGTTAGAACACTGGGAGTTACCCACCTAAAATTCTTGGTGTGTGAAGTGTGTCTGACTCTTTTTCTTTGTTTTCTTGCTGACATGACTTGTCTCCTGTCTCGGTTGGGAGGCTGGATACAGGCACGTGAAACATGAAAACACAGACACATGCACACAGCAGCACCCTGTTAACCACACTTTCATCAGATCCTGCTGAGATGCACATTCCACTGCAGAGCAGAGGGAAAGAGAGGCTGTGAAAACAGATGGAGGCAGACTGAACAAGTGAATGTGCAGAAAATGAGAAAAGGGAAAGTGTGCAAAAATACCTTACACGAAAATCCAAGGAGGACTTGTATTTACATTTCCTATCTGTGTAAAGGCATGAATCAGTATTCCAGATGTGGACCCCTTGTAGTTTGTCATTGACACTTGCTGGTTTATAGTTTCCCAACATGGTGACTGTGATTATTGATTCCACATCTGTTGCAGCAGCTTTTGCCCGGACTGTACTTGTGAATGGGAACAGTGTTCATGGGTTGCATGAGGCAAATGGCAGCAAGTGGTGGGAAATGGTGATAGCTATTTATAGAGCTTAGAAAATACCACAGCTTCCTTCACTCTGCCGATGCTTACTAAAAGCATTGCAGTAGAACGTAAATAAGTCTGAGAATAGAGAAAATAAGATGGAATGTTTTTGGTTCAGTGGATGGATAAGGTCACTTATTTCCTGTCTGACATTTAATGATTTTTGGATTAACTTATATTAGCAAGTTACCTGCGTCATTACCTAGAATTTTTCCTGAGGAAATTATGATGAGAAGTTTCCTAATGACTAAAATCCAAGGCAATAAACTCTCAAAAGAGAAATCTCTTCACAAACATCTTTAGTGACGTGTCAACAGACACACACTGGGAACTAAAACAAACATTCCTTCTGTGCATGGATCATTGATTCCTGATAATAGCTTTGAACTGTTTTGCAGCAGCACTTTTCCCACGGCTTTCACTCACAGAAGCACAAATTTTCCCTGTTACAACACACTGCTGGAAGAATAGCACACTTAATGGCAAGGTTTCTCTTCTAATAAAAAAATAACTATTATTTTAACTGATATATTAAAAAACTTTTGTAAAACAGGTATAAAGCCATATAAAACATAGCATCAGATGGACTTAATTGCTCTCTACATACATGTAAGTATATAGACATCCACTGTCCAGACATAAACGTTCACTATCTGTGTGGTTAAGTGTATATTACTGATAATAGCTCAAAACTGTAAGCAATGATTTAATGTCTCCACTAAGAGGTGCAATAGGGCTTCACAAAACAGCCTGACATTTTCCAGTTGGCTCAATAATGTAACAGAAAGTTGTTTAAAGTTTGTTCCTCTTATTACTCTAATACTTCCACTAAAAGGAGACGTGTCATTTCAGGCTCTAATACTGTGATACACCACGTTTGTACTTCATGATCCTGCTAAAAGACCCAAAAGTCCTTCTGCCAGTAGTTAAAATATACAATATAATGAATATGATCATGAAAATTGTGAGGTTGCCTCCTGATGGTTTGATGGAAATTAATCAGTTCATATTCTACTGGCTTAAACAACTGTAATAGTATGTTATGTAAAAAAACAACTGCATTATCTTGAAGAAAAACTGGTAAATTGTCAATAGAATTTAGATAAGCAATCTCTGACAAACAGAGATATTTAGCTTGCAACATCAGGAGTTCACATCAAGGCCAAATAAGAATTTTTTATGATACATTTTCTTTAAGTAGTGCTGATTCAGTTGATTTACTGCATTTTTTTCCCCAGAGTCAAGTCATGCCAATTTTTCTTTTACTGTATAATATCACAGATCCCAACTTTGCATCAAGGGGCTTCTGTTTGTATGACCTTCAAACTGGAAGAAAAAACTTGTCATGAGGATGCACATATTGACATGTTGACATCACTTAGACATAGTAGCTATTATTAAAAACATCATATTTTAGGACTTCTAGTCTATGTTGGCTTAAAAGTTAAGCACAAAGGTCAAGTGCTTTGAAAGTTCAGGAAGAATTGGGACTGTTTTATCTACAGCCCACAATGAATGTTCATGCTTAATCTCTGCCCATTTTCAATTTGTGTACCCTGGTGTCTGTGGATACAACATGGCAAGATTGCCTTCTGAAAACGTGAGACATGGGGGTAAATGGAAACAGTGTTGCAACAGCTGGAGCCTGGTTCATGTTCACAATATGTTTAAAGCAGCAGCATACAGATGGTACGGTACTCTGAATTTGAAGTGGTGCACTGTCATTGCAGCATTTTTCCATTTAAAAAAATGTCCTTGAAGTTCAATAAACTTCCTTTAAATTCAACTTAAGTTGTCAGACAATGTCAGAGTGAACATTTGTTTATTAGGGTTTCTTGTCAAAAATGTATGTGACTACTGCCCTTGTGACTATCATATGAAAGCCTATATGAAGAGAATCTTTTGTGTGACATCCTGGGTTAGAAAAATGGATGTTTGTTGGAAAAACATAATGTAAAACAACATACATACCCTAAAGCACAATAAAATGCTGAGATCACACAGTTAGCAGACGCACAAACCGACAACAAATAACTCTTTTTAAATGACTGTGGAGAGAAGATGGGGTACGTGGAGCATTCATCTTTACAGCTTGACTATTACAACAAATGTACAAATATATTGTACATACTGAATGACAAATCTTTGAGGTTTTGTTTGCTAATATGCAATATGGAAATGTAGATCCACGCTGCAATAAAAGTTCCTCGACAGACAACCAATAAAAAACACGGAGAAATCACCTATTTTCTAATATTTTAATCCACAGGTCACATCTTATCCTACTTCCTTACCCCATATTTGGTCCAGCGAACACAGTTTATCCCCCTCCCATTCATTTGTTTTGCATTTCTATAAAGACACACAACATGACCATTACACTGGTGTGTTTGTTGTAGTTACTGGGCTACAGTGTTGACAGGAAAGTGTTTTCATGTCCAAGTTCGCCACCTACAGATGAAAAGGAAACAAACAACAGCTGGATAAAGACGAGGATATGAGATAAATGTGTCCATGTATGCATCCTGGCAGGATGTACTGCAAACACTAACATGCTACATTGTAGCACGTTTGTGTTTTCAATAACTTAAACTAATTGATCCATTGTGTGTCTCGTATTCTAACAGATATACAGATTAAAAAGAGATAGATAGATAGATAGATAGATAGATAGATAGATAGATAGATAGATCAATGAAAGTGCTGCACAGCGCTTGAAGGTCATAATCAGTCCAGCTGCCCTCGTCACTGACGCCCACCGCTCTCATTGGTTGGGGATTAAAAAGGAACCTCTACTTTAGGGGAATCTCATTGGATGGAAAAAACAGGAAGTAGGGGAGTAGCCAATCCAAGGGATAAAAGTCGTCCCTGTTTTGACAGTAGGTACTGGACCTGACTGCTAGAGTGGGCTGTGTAGCATCGTTTTTAAAACATTGTTCACTTGATTCATTAATTCGTTTAAGGGGTTGACTCTAAAGTATTTTCATCAGTCATGGCTGCCTACAAGTTAGTGCTGATTCGCCACGGAGAGAGCAACTGGAACCAGGAGAATCGGTTCTGCGGTTGGTTCGATGCAGACTTGAGTGAAACCGGGGAGAAGGAGGCAAAGAGAGGTGGACAGGCCCTGAAAGGTGAGAAGGAGCAATTTGTTTTTCCTCTCAGCATCCACTGTGATATGTCTCCTATGCTGCTGGCCAATGCACGACGAGGATTACATAATCGCCTCAGCATCAGACCGTGAACGTGCCAGGAATGTGTGGAAGATGTGCAAACGTGCAGAAGTGATGCCTTTATGTGTCTGCACTGGTGCAGTCACCACGGGTTTGTGTCCTGCACAGGAGAGCTGCAGGGTGTCATCTAGGTCAGTCTGCAAACATAGAAATGAACAAATCAGCATTCAGTGTTCAGTGTTTTGACAAGTGTCCATCATGCATCTGGCTTAGTCTTTCTCAGTATGATAACAGGGAGAGGTCACGGAAGAAACATAAGGATACCAAAGTTAATACTGAGAATAACGTGTTTTTTTTTGTTGTTTTTTTTATGTATGTAAGTGTATGTGACAATATTACTATTAACCAGGCAGAACAGCTGACTGAAGATCAACTTGGGCTGAGACATTGTACATTCTATTGTAGATGAATCAGTGAAAATCATTAGCTTCGGGTCCAAATGTACCCACAAGATGCCTTTTATTTTCAACGAGGCCTCAGAATTGCCTTTTCTAAATGCATGGTATATTTTATAAATGATGTTAAATGCAACCAGTGCAGACTTGTTCACAGTATTGTGGGGGAAACAGTCAAAGCATCCAGCTCATGTTGTCTTTTAATAGTTTAAGTAAACAATTATTCAAATTATGTGTCTCTGTCTCTCACAGATGCTGACTTTGAGTTCGACATTTGCTACACGTCTGTGCTGAAGCGAGCCATCAGGACACTGTGGCTGGTCCTGGACAGTATTGACCAGATGTGGGTACCAGTGCATAGGACCTGGCGACTCAATGAGCGCCACTATGGAGGCCTGACGGGGCTTAACAAGGCAGAGACAGCTGCCAAGCACGGGGAGGCTCAGGTGAAAATCTGGAGGCGCTCGTTTGATATCCCTCCTCCCCCCATGGACCCAGATCATGACTACTACACTACCATCAGCAAGGTAAGATATCATATCTATAGTACATACATGTTGGTCTGTGAGGAAAGAACTTCTATTGTACATATTGACCAGCTTGATCAAGTCCACACAGCCATGACATAACAAAAAGGCATGATGACAACAGATCTCTGAGGTCAGGCACTAAACCAACCATGTCAGCATGAATGTGTGAAATCAGCCGAAAGTAAGTTTAGAATGAAAACTGTGGCTTTAAGGTCATGTGTCTGCAGCACAGTCATCAGAAATACTGTATACGACAGTGCAAATAAAATCTGACAGCCACACTAGAGATTTGTGGTTTACTATTTGCTAGCCCTAATGTTGCCCAATCGTATGTCAAAAGATTAGTTAATCTGTGACTGACAAGAATGAGTTCAAAGTTCAAAAGTTCAGTCGAGTTGGAAGCAAATGGTTTGTGTCTGTCTGAGTTTCCTCATGAGTTTCCTAAAGGGTGAAGGGCTCATTTTCTTCCACTGGACAGGGAAAAACCTCGGTGGTGAAAATGGTGTCGAAGTTAGTGGACTTTGTGGGAGAGGTGGTGATGGCTATGGTCTGTATGGGTGTGTGACCATCATTATCAGATGTGGTAGATGTAACGATTGCCTTGTGGTATCTTAACCTAAGAGTAAACTCAGGTTGTTTAACCATATAGATGTTTTACCACACATACAAAAAATAAATAATTCCCCACAAGTAGAATCGATAACGTCCACTTCTTCTAAGTCTCTGATCCATAAAACTCATCATCCAACATCAGAAATCAAGCTCAGCCAAACTCCATCCCCAGTTGTCTTTATACTTACATTGGAGTCAGTACAAGCTCCATCTGTCTGCTTAGGCCTATTTCCCTGGGATCCCTACTGCAGCTTGACTGTGAGCCCAACTTCAACAGTAAGTCATCATTTCTAAACAAACCCTGTTTACAACCTGATCTTTCCAATCTCTCCAAATTAAACACTTCAAAAATAACAATATTTTCAAAATACCATCTCAAGACCCTACATCACATTATAATTTACTGCAGTTCCTCTTACCAAATAAGCACAAGTCTCTCATTAGACTCTGGTTCATACCCTCTTTGCAGGGAAGCTCTAGTGACTCAGCATCACTCTCAAGTGTCCAGTACTTGTCAGGGATCCAGTCTCCTGCCTGTGCAAAGCTTTTTCCTGTTCACATCCAGCATCCCATCGTCATTACAGAGATTATAGTGGAATTCCAGACCAGACCAGAGTTGCTGGTCTTCTCTTTGTCATGGGGTGTAAAATAATTCTTCAGTTCTTCTGCAACATAATACAACAGTAATACAGTAATCTGTCGTTTCCATTAGACATGACGTATTACCTAATGTAATATAACTGCTAGCTTGCATTTAGGGCCTCTCGATTCCCAAAAAGTATTTTTTATATATATATATATATATTATAAGGA
>OMLM01014774.1:35162-50311 GCA_900302695.1 Helostoma temminkii | reverse complement strand
GAAGATTCATTGGCTCTCGTTCCTGGGGAGTTGAGCCAAGATATGCCAGAGACGGAGCCTGAGGTACAGAAAGAGTCTAAAGCAATGGATGAGCAAACAGATGCTGGTAATGGTGAGCATATTGAGGTGGAGGCTAAAAATGTGGTTGACACCACGTGTCATTTCTCACCACAACCAGGTTTCAGCGTCTGATCTAGTGTCATAAAGATTTGTTTTGTTGTCAGGACACTGTGCTTTAATTCGATTTGCACTGTTTTCTAGTGCTTGACAATGCCTAACGTTTAAGTTCCATTATAAATACAAATGTTACTATTATATTTATGAATACAACCGTTTTAGAAGATAATGGAGCTCAGTCAGCTCTAAAGCCTTATTTCTTGTTTTACTTAGTGCAGTGTGAGAAATAAATATACTTTTAAAGTATGTTTTCCTTAATCTTTTTTTGAAAAATAACTTAATGTGAGAATTTTGTACAAATTGCTGTATTACTGTTTTCAGTTGGTCTGCTGTGTGCAATATGTGAAAATGTGGTTAGTGCGTATGTGTTACAGCTGAGTGCCTATAACAAACCTGTGTTTGTGTTTTCCAGCTATGTTTACTAAAGTTTTGTTTAAAAAAAATATCTCAAAGTTCAAAAGTTCATAATTTATTGCTGTCAAGACTATATCATATGTACAGTTTTATACATTTTTTTCCTCAACTGGAAAAAATATATATTTTTATAGGTGTTTTTTTGTTTTTGATTATTTTTTTTAAATGCCAGGTTTAGTAGGTTTTTCATCTGTTTGTATTAATTCTTAGCAGTAGTGCTTTTTTAAAGTAGACTGGTCATATTAGCGATAGCACAGGGGTTTAGGAACGTTAACAATTACTGTGGTTCAGTAAACCACAACAGAGAGAAGTTTTTTATACCTGTGTTTTTCCTACTGTGACATGTTAAAATATCCTGTGGAAATGACTCATTAAATTTGTAAATTATACCCAGATACACGTTATCTTGTTGACATTGTAAGTTTTCTCTTGCGTTGAATGTGTGTGTTTTGTTATATTTAAGTATTTTTTTAAGGATTAAAAATCAGTTTTAAAACTGTTTTTAAAGATCAGCTCTTTTGTTTTTACATTGTGTTTACCCCTGTTACACAAGCAGAGGGTAAAGTATTTCTTAGATATGTTTACATATTTAGAAATCTGATATGTTTCTGTTGCCACCAAATAGCCAGAGCATGGCTTGTAGGTTTATTCTTGCCATTTGCATTCCCTCCTTGCAGAGATATTGCTCTTAATCCAAATATTCAGTGTTCCTCTTGCGTAATTGTTTATTTTGCTCCATTTTGCCTCCATTTTAAAGACATTTATTACAGTTCTAGTTGGAAAGTCTATGGAGAGATGCATAAAAATAATCCACAAAATAACGAACCAATGCAAATCACCACAAATAGATGTGGAAATTACATAAAACACGGACACCCAGATGCAAAATAAAAGATCAAACATGAAGCAACCATGCAAAGACAATAGTAAAAGTTGAGCATCATCTGAGTCGCTTTCAGAAGACACCCAGTGTCTTACTATGAAAGGGGGTTGGAGGGACCTGTTGTGAGGAGGTGAATGAGTAAGTCAACATAACTTTATACGCAGCTAAATGACAGGCGTTAATATACATTAGATAGCCGTGTATGAAAGTCACAAGTAACGCAGGTCTGAAATTTAAGTTAAGTCTGTTATTACAGCTGCAGCTTTTTCTCTTTTCTGTTGTCGGTTTTTTGCGCTCCGCCCCACTTTCACTTGGTTGCTAGGTAACGGTAGTCAGGTGACTGTCTGCAGACAGAACATGGCTGACCTGTCAGAAGACCAGTGAGGGAAAGGCCTCGTTTAGCATTATCGATCGTTTCTTTACGTCGTTTCTGAGCACATTTGACCGTCGTGGACAGCACCTGGCCAGAGATATTGAATGTAAGCACGGGGGCTCTTAAATTTGGCGTGGCGTATTACTCTGTATTGCATAGAACAGCTGAAGCTAACGTTGGTGTATGCTTGCTAAGTTGAGCTAGCTGCTAACCAAACAGTCTTCGCTTTCTCTTCCATAAGCAAATCTGTTTGATTGTGAAAGCCAGGAGGGGGAAATAATCCTTAGTCAACTTCATTTGGACGCAACAGGTTGTCTTCCGCAAATTTGTAACGTCGTTGCTCAAGCCAAAGCTAGCTTGCTAAGTCGCAAGCGTAGCAATAACTAAGCTAGCTACATTAGTTAGTTAAAAGAAGCGCAACATTACAAGTTAAAAAGTGATGTATCTTGTGCTGTTGTAGTGACTCCCCAAACCGATGTCACTTTCTACACACGGAGAGGTGGTATTCTTATGTGCAGGAAGTCATAGCATCGAATTTTTCATTTGTACCAGCAACAACTTTTTATGCCTTGTCTCTTGGTAATATATCTGACTAAGTGAAGCCTTTTTTCAAATGTTATACCCACAGTGACGTGAAATAAAATGATTTATTTTTAATGTATGTCTTCCAACAGCATGGGTTTTGACATAGACAATAATTCAGCTCAATCAACATGAACACATCATATTTACTGATACTGAAGGGATTGATCTTGGTGCCTGTTTCATTTTACAGTGGGGCATTCACTTTTTACTTAAGCTATTTTAATGTAACTGCTGTAACAGTGCCATTGGAATTTTTGCAAACTACAGTTTAAGTTGTAATTTGTAATAATACAACCAATTTTTTGAAGACAAGTCCAGCTGTTGCATGCATATAAGATTGCTCTGAAAGCTTCACTGTGTGTACTGTACTGAGTGTATCTCAGAGAGAAACAGTTCAAAAATACAAATCAAAACAGATATGCTGCATTATTACACAAGCATAACAATTTTTCCTACCTTTATGATTTATTGATAAAAGATTTTAAAATGCCCTTATGAATTATTAATTATTTAGTTCTCTAATTGCAGATGAGTGGGATGACGGAAGGAATGGCAAATGGTCCAAGCAGGACTGAACAGTCAGAGAAAGATGCTCAGATTTGGGAGAGACCCTGGACACTTGAAGAGATACGGCAGAACAGCGCCAACTGGTCCTTGGCAGCTGACTCAGGGGTACTTCAGAAATGTTAAAGATCCTCATATTTTCTTAGATTGTTAGCGAAATCCTGCAGAAAATCTGCCAATATCTGAGTAGTTTATGAGAACTTGACATGAGTGCTACTTTGGTTTAATTAAAGTATTACTCTTTTGTCTCCATAGCTTTTTCTGTTTCTCCAAGACTTCTCCCAGAGGATGCTGTCAAAAACACATGAGATTGAAAAGCAGTTGGATAGTCTAATCCGAGACACCAAGGCCACAGACAGCTGCTTGCACTCTGTCTTCAACGATTTCCTCATGCTCTCGAATACGCAGTTTATAGAAAATGTAATGTATAAATTGATATGTTTCCTTGTATTTCAGTTTTACTTGTTATACAATGTTCATAGTCAGCCAAGAATGTTGATGATGATGATGACTCAGAGGTGTAACTGTGCTCATACAAAAATATGAATAACTAGAAGAGTACAGAAGCATCTTTGTGAGTGGATTGTTTGTAATTCCAGTTTGAAATCATTAAGATATGTTGTTACTTTAGAGAAAAATAACTTCTCTGGCTGTTCTCATTTAGAAAGTGAAATGACATCTTGTGGTTTGTGTTCTGTTGCAGAGAGTTTATGATGAAGACGTTGAAGAAACTGTCCCCAAGAATGATACTTTGGAGAAACATCCTGAGCAGGTATATGTAATTCATTCCTGCTGCTCTTTTTATATGCCAGCGGGGGCACTGGTTAATAAAAACACACACACACACACACATAAACCAGTATAAAATAATTAATTTTTGTGCTGTTATTTTTCAGCAAAATGTAGCTACATTATTGACAAGCTTTGCAATTTCCTTTGACTGTCTTATGTTTGCCCTTAAGGAGAAGACTCGAGAGCAGAAAGAGGCAGAGTTGATCCCTAAAATGCAGGAAGCAGTGAATTATGGTCTTAGAGTTCTGGAGTCTGCATTTGAACACCTGGACATCAAAGCTGGAAACTCCGACTCAGAAGACGAGGAAGTCTCTGACAGAGTGGAGGCCATCCTAGAGCCCAAGGTGTGCTTTTAACCTTGAACGATGACACACAGAAATGCGCATGCTAATGTATCTTTCCATGTTTGTGGCTTAGCCTGTGCATCTGTCTGTCTCCTGTCTTTTAGGATCTTTATGTGGACAGACCACTTCCATATCTGATTGGTTCCCAACCCTTCATGGAACAAGATGATGTTGGACTTGGTGACCTTTCAAGTGATGGTATTAAACACATGACCTCTTTTTTATGCATCTTCTCAGCTCTTGTGCATTGTAGTGTTCATTTCTTACATTTTACTATATGTTTATGATTCTCTTTTCAGAAATGTCAGTTGATAGTGACAGAGACAGTGTCATTGACAGTGAGGATGGCAAAGAAGCAGTTGTAAGCCAATTTATTCTTATTCTAATGTCTTACACAAAGAAAATGCAGGATTTCATAGTGTTCATTTATTTGTTTGGCAGAATTCAGATGAGGAGGAAGTCCACAGTAATATTAAGAAGGTAAGCTGGATGTCTGTTTTCCCAGTGTATTAACAATTGCACTCTGAAATGTATAATTCTGGATTCTCCTTGCACACATACCTAGAAATCATCCATGGTGAGTTATGACGATGATGAAGAGGAGGACGATGAGGATTCTGACATATTTGGTGAATCAGACAAGGATGATGATGACTCAAAGGTATACTTGTACTCATACAAAAGGAAGTATAACTTGAAGAGTATAGAGGCATGCACATGAGGTTATTTGTATTGTATGAGTGATTTGTAATTGTAGTCATTCAGATATGTTGTTGCCCCACAGAAAAAACAATCTACTGTTGTTTATGTGTCACATTTAGAACACAGGCCCGTCATCTTTTGCTGATGAGCTGGCAGCCCGTATCAAAGGTGAACCAGTAAACAAACCAGAGGAAGATCAGGCATGTAAGTTATCAAAGTCATTATCAAACTAATTGTCAGTCACTTTTTCTTTTCATTTTTTGCCATCCCCTCCTTCATATTTAATTTCAATAAAAGCATCAAAGTCTGGATTGAGTCAGTGACTGCACTGCATGGGCATGCTTATAAGTATTTTCTTTCAACCATGTCATTTTTCTTTTGAAAGCATTGACATCTAAGAAGAAAAGTAAAGGCATGAATGCACTAAAGCCTGGAAAGCCACAGGGTAGGAACTTGATGAACTTTCATTCATCATCATTGTAATTCATGCTTTTTTGTTTAAATAGTTATTTCCATAGCAGGTGCATTGCTCCCAATATGTAGCTAAGTGCTGTTTATGTGTATTGTAACAGCAGCTGATGAGGATAGTGATGACATGTTCAAGCCCCCAAAGATGGAGGATGATGACTTCTCTCCATTTGGAGGGAAAAGTGGCCTCTTCAGTGGGGGGAAAGGCCTGTTTGACGACGACAATGATGAGGTACATGTGAAACAAAATGATTTTCAGTACTGCCTTTGATTCAGTCTAATTTCACACTATGGGAACTTCAAACTGCTGCCAAAGCTGCAAATTTTGTTTTGTGCTATATTGTGCTGTACAGGGCGATCTTTTCTCTGAGGCACCAAAACCTCCTGAGTCTGAAGAGAAAAAAACACAGAATGAAAGCACAAGAAGCACAGCTCAAACTGCAGGTAAGATAGCAGTATTGTTGAAATGTGTAAGGACAAAAAAGTGAACTAGCAGATTTTTACATAACTTTACTTTTCTGTTCAAGAACCCGGCAAACCTGGAAAAAAGATTCCAGCTGGTGGTGTTTCAATATTCCCAGGTAGTAGTTGTCACTTGTATAACATCTAATATCACATTTTTATTTGCTTCATAATCCTCAAATGAACCAAATCATTTTCTCTATACAGATAACAACCTGTTCAGTTCAGGGAATGACTCTGATTTAGTGGAGACCAAGGAGAATGGCACTCCAGTGCCCAAGAGCACTGCTGCCTCTAAACAGGTCTCTGCAGGAACTGGTGGAGGCGGGGGTGGCCTGTTTGATGATGATGAAGAAGACAATTTATTTGGTGGTAAAGGTCTGAAAACATCTGACTCTGGTAAGTGTGTGAGAAAGGGCATTTTAGTTCTACAGTCCAAATTCAGGTGGCATCCTCACCCTCAAACCGGGTGTCGGGTTATTTTCTTTCTTTTTCAGCAATCAAGGAGAAACCCAAACCCAAGAAGGTCATTGACCTTTTTGATGACGATGACGAGGATGGTGACATATTCGGTGAGAAGATTAATGCACCTCCAGTTCAGAGCAAGAAGGAGGCAGTGGAAGAGCAAGGCAAACCGCCTGACAAGAAGGTAAAGATCATTATTTAGTGTTCACAAACCTATTAAACATAAATGAATTGCATGTTTTGTTTGGTATATCTGTATAGAGTTTTGTGACATGTTGAAGAGTTCATAAGTTGGTAATTTATTGTTTTTAGATGCCAGCAGGGGCTATCTCAGTGTTCGGTCCTGGCACAAAAAATTTGCTCAGTGAAGGCCTGAAAAAACGTCAACCATCTACAAGCGAGGAATCGGAGAAGTCTGAGGAGGTTAGATCATTGTCTAACAGTATACTAACAAAATTAATATTCGTGTGTTTTTACAAGCAACAGTTTTCAACTGAAAACAACTCACACTGTGCTTCATTGGCTTGCATGCAAAAGTTTTGCACTTAATTTTAGGCCACATTGTATTGTTAGTTTTTATCTACCAAGATTTACTGGTCTTTACCGGTCTTGCCCTTACAATGATTTATAACTTGAAGTCCAAGTATGGATACCATTAAATGAACAGGCTAAATTCAAGTCAGTATATAGATATTTGCTCAGTGTGCAGTCAGTCTATGAAAATAACTAATTTTGGTTTGGAGTTTTTTGGTTTGGAGGAATTCATTTCTCGTTTCTTTGCACAAATGTTTATATTAAAATATAATCTCCATTTTCTTTGTTTCAGAATGGGCCTGCTCCTGACAAAGGGAAATCCACCAAGCAGACTCAGAAACCACAGACTAGAGGCCTCTTCTCTGATGATGAAGATACACAAGTTAGATTCTCTTTATTAGGGAAAATTAATAACATTTATATCCATGTATATTTTAATTACTGTGTATATGTAATTGCCTTCCACAGGTATTTTCAACCACCCCTAAAAGTCAATCTAGACCTGAACCTACAAGTCAAAACAAAACCAGCAAGGCTCCTTTGTCATTGTTTGATGATGAGGAAGAAGAGGTAACACAAAATGACCTCTCACACTTAAAATTGAATGAGGTTTAACTTGTAACTTGTTTAACTTTACAGTGAGAAAATAACAAAAAACTGTTTTTCCAACTTGCAGGATTTGTTTGCATCTGCTGCTAAATCTAAACCAAAACCTCATCAAGCTAAAGCCACCACGCCACAACCCAGTAAAGCGGTGTCCAGCTCCCTCTTCAGTGATGACGAGGTATGGCGTTAAAAGGGTTATATTTTTCTTCTGTGCAGGAGTATTATTTAGTGTACAACATAATCTGCTGGCTGATTTGTTGAATGGCAGGACCAATGGCTAAGTCCCAAAAGTAGTGCAACAAAGCCAGAGACCAAGACAGGAGGGATGAAAGCCAGCACCAGCGCCCCCTCGAATCTCCCCAGTGCCAAAACCACTCAGAAGAGCAGCCTCTTTAATGACGATGAGGATGATGACCTGTTTGCTCCAACTAAAGAGTCAAGGTATTAGTTTTCTTTTTTCCAATAGAGCACTGCAAACATATGACTGCCTACTGTAAAACTATATTAAAGTCACTACTACTATTAAAATACTACTGAATAAAATACACTATTTAAAATGTTGTATCACCAGGATCTCTTACCTGTTCTGCCTGCTTTTCATATAGTGAGAAAAAGCCTCAGAGAGTTGCTCTCTTGTTTGAAGATGAGGCTGAGGATGATGATGATGATGATAAAGGGTCTCTCTTTGGCGTCAAAGCTGCTGTCAACAAAAACACTTCAGTCCCAGCTGATAAAGTGAGTGCACCGAATTAGTCCTTAGTTTTTATGTTTCACCTTCAAATAAAATAAAATAATAGATCATGTACCTGTACTCCTCAGACACCTGCTGCCGGCTCTCAGTTGTCATCCCTGTTAGAAAAATCTGAGGAGGTTGCAGTTTCTAGGACAACAGCAGGGGAAAAACCTTCAGAGCAGGAGAAACTACCAGACAAGAGGCACTCCCCTGAGGCACTCCCATCATCATCACTGCCAGAGAATAGCGAAAGTAAAAAGAAGCCTGCTGGAGCTGTTAGTCTCTTTGGAGGCATTAATGTTCTTGCCAGCAAGCAGACGAAGAGCCCGTTGGATGAAGATGACAGTGACGATAGCTTCCTATCCAAGGACAGTTCACCAACAAATGTTAAGAAGGAGGAGAAGAAGGAAGAGAAAATCAAAACAAACACTGTTAGTCTGTTTGACGATGGGGAGGAAGATGAGTCAGATTGGAATGATCCAATATTCACATCCAGCAAAACCACAGCCAAAAAGGTTTGTATGAAACACAGTAAACGTTTAAATAATGTAAAGAATTGACTTTTTATTATTAAAATGCTTGTCTGTATGTTTATTTTTGCAGCCCACAGAGGCTCGACCGCAAGCAAAGAGCACAGGTGTTTTCCAGGATGAGGAGCTGCTGTTCAGTCAGACGCAGCAGAAAGACAATGACCCAGATGTTGACCTCTTTGCTACCTCAGGGAAAACTGTGGTGAGTGTAATAGATTTCTTTTACAAGTAATATGTTTTACTCGTGTGTGTGTGTGCGTGTGTGTAAATGCAGATATTTCTCTAGATGCTAAAAATACATGATTTTGTTTACTCTTTAGAGCTCCAAGCTCAGCTCAGCAAAGCCAGCAACACAGAGTTTGTTTGCAGATGATGATGAGGATGAACTCTTCAGCTCCATCAAGTCGAAGGCTCCTCCTCCGGTAGCTTTTTGATAGGACTGGATTCCTGTTTCATTAGTTTTGTACATTACATTAAAAAGGATTTAGCTATATAAACTAAACTGAACTAAATTTTATATCAGAAGTAGAAAATTTCATCTCTCTTGCTTTTCCTCTTTGATTTTCATTGTCAGAAAGTAGCAGAGAAGCCCAGTAAACCTAGTGAAAAAGCACCGATAGCAAGTCCAGAGCCTGTGTCAGAGGTGAGTCTACTGCAAGCACGCACTGTAATTGTATTTATCACGTACTGTTTTGAGACCATGAACACATGCACAGTACACCTACGGCCATATGGTTTTGACTTAAAAATAATTTTTGCTTGTATTAGCTTTTTATACTGCCTGTTCAAAGACAGTGTTGTTTAAATCATGAATGAACACAGTACACTGAATGCCTTTATTGGGTAAAGTCCTGATCCTGATGTAATCTGACCATACAGAAACCTGCACCAAGCCCAGTAAAACCTAAAGATTCCTCATCGAGGATTGGAAAACTTCAAGTAAACGTTTTTGTTTATTTTGACTTGATTCCTGAAATTTCACTCTGACTTTTCTTTTCCCACTTATATGCTTTGTCATTTAAGGTTTGTTCAGCCTGGATTTTTCACAATAATAATGTAACTCTAACTCTAATATAACTGTCAGAATGAAAGCAATTTTCAGTTTTGATTTGACGGATCTGGAAAAATTAGTTTTCCTTTTTCTTTCAGTTTGACTAGATGTTACTCTGAGGCTCTTGAATCATTTCCATCTGCAGTCTTCTTATCTTCTTATTTTCTTCTGAATGTTTTAGTGCTTGAAAACACTCTGAAACTTAATGGTTTTATTTTGAAGCATAAAAACAAATATTGTATATTTTAAATGATAAAATCTGTTAAATAGTCTTCTGGTCTGTGCTCACAATCCATTGTGTCTTTTTCATCTAAATGTACTGTATTGGTCCGTCTGTTCTTTTCACATCCAGGCAACCCTGATGATCAACCCTGCTGCATTGCTTCCTGGTGCAGTCCCCAGTTTAGCTCCCAGTTCTTCTTCTGGGGTGTCCAGCTCCAGCCTGAGTCCTAGCCCTGCCACAACTCCTATTGGAGCCCAGACAGATGGTGAGGTGGGGGTAAGCTTTGACAACCCAGTCCAGATTACAACACTGGAGAGCACAAACAAGGTGGGTTTTTGGCTCCTGGAGTTTTGTCTCTTGCATAGAATTTTTGTTACTTTTCCATTGCTTATTTTCTGGTTTGTTTGATGAGTGCAAATCTTTTGTGCAGAATCGTGCGAAAGGTGTGCGTCGGAGACCCCAGACCAGAGCTGCCAGACTCCAAGCTGCCCAAAGATCTATGGAAGATAAAGACGATACCCAGGGTAGAGATGATCACAGGCCAAATCCCAGTCTATCTGGTTTAGTTTTACCTCCACCAGTCCAGTCCAACCAAACGCCGCCCAGTCCCACACTACCTAAGTCTGCTGTACCCGCAGCATTTCCTGCCTCTTCACCTTCTCAACCTTCACCTTCACAAATCTCCTCCAGACCCTCTGTATTAACACTACCAGGATCCACAGATACTGCAAAAAGAGACTCTAGTAAGGACAGCCTCAGTACCAAGGTGCTGCCATCTTCTGATGATGACGATCTGTTTGGCTCTGATAATCTCTTTGCCACCTCAGTCACTAACAGACCATCCACTAGACAGCCTGCCAAGACTACACCACCTCAGGCCAGTAGCGCAGTGGGATTGAAGAAAGATAAAGACAAAAGCACACCGTCCATTTTTGATGATAACACTGATGACCTTTTCCATAACGTCAAACCAAGGTCAACTACTAAGAAAGCCAAGGCCTCGCCCTTTTTGGAAGATGATGATGATGAGGACATCTTTGGTGTGAGCAACAGTTCCACGCCCTCGTCCACAAGTAGTAAAGAAATCAAGAACAGCAGTAGCATTTTAAAGCAGGATATATTCCAGGTATTTTTATTTTGCATTGATGGTTATAGTGTCAAGAGTCATCTGACAAAATATATTTTGTCTCCTCGTTGACCAAATTTCTGTGTCCTCAGGATGAAGTAGCCACGGTGCCTAAAGCTCAGAAGAAGCACAAAGAGAAAGCCATTGATGCCAGCTTGTTCGATGACGACATAGACATTTTCGCTGACTTGACAGACACTATAAAACCCAAACAAAAGTCTAAAACAAAGGGAGAGACAAAGTCGATATTTGATGATGACATGGGTAAGCAACAATAGAATGCATTAAGATGAGATGAGTTTTCAATGTCCATGTTTGATATTATTGTATTCGCCTCTGTTCTTTACAGATGACATCTTCTCACCAAGCACAGTAAAACCAGTGGCGAAGGCTCCCCAAAAATCAAAGAAAACCCCACCATCGCAGGAGGCCAGTACAGCAGCAGATTCAAGCAACATATTTGATGATCCACTTAATGCTCTTGGTGGGAACTGAACTGTTGTTTTTGAGCAGTCAGCTTTGTACAATTGTGGAATAATTAATAATTTTGCCGTTTGAATTGTGGAAACATTGGAGTTTGGATACATTGTTGATGGAGTATTTATTCATTTAAATTCATATAAATACTGTGGCTTATTTTTTGGAAGATAAAGACAAATGAAAATGATTCCAATCTTCTGGCAGCGTTTCCAAAATCATGTTGGCTTCAGATCATACTATGTGACAGTTATTATATACTGTTAATCTTTATTATACATGATAGCACTTTATAAGCATTTCACATGCTTAGCCTCAAAGCCTGCATAAATTAACATTAAATTGTTTTGTTTTTGAAGATGTTTATCCCTTGGCTTTGCCATGTTGAGATTCCATGTCTTTAGGTTTGTGCCATATCATAGTTTTGAAAAATCAGTGTGTTTACTTACTGTCTTAGGCATTTTGACAATGTTTTTATTAATAAGAAATTCATCCATTTCTTAACTTTGGCTGTAATGAAAAAGGAAATCCACTTTTAATAACTAAAAAGAAACATATTTTATGCTATCTGAAATGTGTGTGATTATTTTCAATGTATTTGTTTTCGCTTTAGGTCAGTACTTAAATGTTATTGTCTGATATGAGCCAGAATACTATTTCAAAGTTAAGGAATGTTTGAGTTGGGGTTTGTTTTATTTTTGACTAAATAAGGTTCAGTGTTCTTTGGCTAAGGTCAGTATTATTAAAGTAATAAATTAGCAGTGAAAGTTGCCCCTTATTAGCACAAAGAGAACTAGCTTGTGTGCCACGTTATGCATGCGGTTTACTCACTACTACTATCAAGTGAGTAAATGCTCCAAAAACAAGACCTAGTAAGCCACAAGGTGAAGTCACTGGTCATGCCTGGAACATTGTAAAAAAAACATACATTTGGAAGAAGATATGTGTTAAAAATGTAGGCTGTTTATATTTCTAAGATTTTTAAGTATACTACATAGAAATGTAAAAAATGATAAACTCTGGTTTAAATGATTTTTTAAAAATATAATTGTAAAGTTTATTTTTAGGTTTTACATAAACATGAACTGTATTTATATGTACTAATAATGCAAACACATTTTTGATGGATTTTATTCAGCTTGTGATAACTAGGCGGAATCTTTTTTTGTTTTTGCTTCTGACCATCCGGATCCCAGAATACATTGCCCCGCCCGCATCGCTGTCAGTAACACTGATTGGTTCTCCTGTCTGTCAATCAAACGAACTCACAAAGGTGTTGTTCAGACGCCTTGGCAGGTACGATGATGTCGCCACCGAGAGGACCTCTGCGGCCGACTTCGGTGGATAGTCCATTCTGTTGCGTGTATAGGTTTTAGGGTTAAACGTCAGGAAATGTTTTATGTTGAACACAAGGTTTCGCTCGACAGCTACACCGGACGGGACAGGACTGAAGCCTGTGGATGTAGCCTAGCAGCCTGCTAGCCAACCACCGAGAAAGGTAGCCATTGTTTGAGTTGTTGGCTAACATGGCAACGAAAGCTAACGCTAGTAGCGTCGGCTAGACGGGGTTCACTGCCGTATTAATGCACTAAATATGGGTAAGCGGGTTTTAACAGTAAGATATAGGCCTTAGTCAATGTTTTAGCTGCATTGTTTGAAAGCTGGGAGGTATAAATACTTTTTGTGTGACCTTCCTCTGCTAACGTTAGTCGTTGGAATTGTATTGAGACGATTGCCAACTCCATTCATCCCCGTTGTTAGGCAGCTAGCTGGTGGAGTTCGTCTCTTTTTGGCGACCTGGCCTTGTGATTTTACTGTGCTGGTGCAGTCAGCGAGCTTTAAGGAGATGGCGTTAATGTCGGCATTAGGTATAGCAAGAAAAAATCTTCATGTAGAGTCGCGTCTAACTTGACAAACAAGCCGTTTTCTGTAGAGAATGGCCTGTTATGACAACCATTAAGTGTCTGAGTGGGAAACGGTATACCTCAGGCCTCGTACACTAACTTGAACCATTACCGAGCCAATATCAGCGATACAGTTAATTTTGTTGTGTGTTATATGTCTCAATGTGTGTTTGAGTACTTGACCTCCTGTAAGGGCCAGTAATGTGCCCAGTAAAGAAGAAAACTGCATTGTACTGCGTTAGTGTATTAATGGTGCCCTGGACACCAACATGTGGACAACTATCCTCCAAAACACTTGAATAATGTGTAATAGACATACATTAATGAATCCCAAACAAAAAGTATAAACTTTTATCTTGTCACAGAAGCTGTCACTGGCAGTGATCAGCCACAACATAAACACCACCTAGTGATTTGTAGCGTTGTGTTGGACAGGGTCAGCATGGGTATTTTGACTGGTCTGTGGATGTGCAGACCCTTACACATCAGGCTGTATATTCTTTAGTCATTTCTTCCCCTTAAATGATGATTGTTTTAATGTTTAATCAGTTATGTATTCCTTTCACATAATAAATAAAAGCTAACTAACCTGAACTAACCTCCCTCCAAGACAGATTATATTTTGTAACATTTTGGTGAGTCAAATTACACAAGTCAAAGACTCTGGTAAAGCACAGACATCTCATATTGCTCATGGGCTTATGTAATGTACCTAATCATCTTGAATTTTGGCCTGGGCCTTAAATGCAGCACTGAATATTTCATGAGAAGGTCGCACGTGTCTAGTGCCACTGATACATGTCCTTCATTAAAAACAACTTTTCCTCAAGTAGAGTTTTTACATGTATGAACGTGTATTTGTAAGTTTGTTACTACTGATCCATTCTGTTTATGTTGAACAACTTCATTAGGTGCATGAATTATATTACATGAATGTCAGTGTTTCCTATTTGTATATATTTTGTGTAGTCCTTGGAAAATTGATTTTGTAAAGATCAAATTCCTGAGTGTAGACTATTGCAAATAAATAATTTACTTATGGTACATATAACATGGCCACTGTATTTAAGATTCTCATCAAACCTTCTTAAAAGTTTCTTAATCAAGCCTATGTTTTTGCTCCTACTCATAGCTGTTCTCATCCTACATGATGTGTGGCGGTTGTGAGGCAAGTGAGCAGTATCTATCCCCCACATCCTGGGCCAGCCTTCCCATTTCACACTCTCTGTGAAATCTGTCTCCCTACCTGCCAAGATGACTGACAGGAAGGAGCCACCCTTCTTTAATGACGACAGGGTGGGAGCTTTTCACTACAAGCTCCCTTTCTATGACACTATGGAGCTCTTTATAGAGACCCTGACTGGGACCTGTTTTGAGCTGCGCGTACTGCCTTTCGAGGCCGTAATTTCAGTCAAGGCAAAGATCCAGAGGCTGGAAGGTATAAAATTACTTAATGTGTACTTTGCTTGTTTTAGTGCTCTGTTAAGAAATACAGTCCACTTATTAAGCCAGTGAGCTGTATCAGTTATTTGAACAAATGTAAACAGAAAGGTTACTGGCATGGCTCTTTTTGAGTACAACATATTCATTGTGTTTGACCTTTAAGTATGTTATGTTTTGCACACACTATATCCTGGTCTCTTATTTTTGATTGTTGTTTTGTAGACTTGAGCTTACTACTAGGCTGAATGTAACTTGGTGCAAATAAATGGATGCAAACTAAGAACAGGTAGAGA
>OMLM01014774.1:9681-22868 GCA_900302695.1 Helostoma temminkii | reverse complement strand
TGAAGCAACAACTAGCAACTAGTTAGCATAGCTTGGAAACAGGAGGCAGTAACAAAGTCCACCAGCACCTCTAATTTAGGCCTACACATTATCCATTACTTAATCTCTATGAAATAAAGTGAAAATGTACAGTTTAGAGTTGTGTTTTCTAAAGACTGTTGGTTGCCATGATGGTTTTGTTTCTTTGCACAGCCTAGCCATTTCAACATCAGGCTTTTCATCTTCTTCTCTGTGAGAAAGTGAATATTTCCCCCAAATACTGATTGTAAAACTCCAGTATTTAATTTAAGTCACTCGGGTTGTAAGGAACACACTGGACATGTATAGCAACTATTAGGAGTTGTGCCTCTGTCCTTTAATCTCTTTTAATCTCTACCAACTCTTAAGAAAAACAATCTTCTATTTGTAGAAGCTCTAAATCAAGCTCCTACTTGTTCTGCTTCAGTTTACTTATTCTCATGTATCTGCAACAGTTGCTGCTCATTGCTGCTGGATATCAACAGTGAAGATACTGAAGAAAACCAAAATAATTGGTTTAAATGATGCTACAAGGATTCATAGAGTTTAGGGAAAGTGCAGAACTGGGTGAGGATGATGATGATGATGAATATCTCTGTGGGTTTGTCAGTGCCAGAGAAGCATTTAGGACCTATAGGGCTTGTATAGCCCATATAGGGCTTAAGTGCATTTTATCTTATAAAATATTGATTAGTGGAGCTCTAAGCTCTAGTCTACTATAACCATATCATATGGCAGGTTCCATGTCCCCCCCTGCTGCCAGCACCTTCATCGTCACTCTCATCATCCTCATCTCCTCAGCAGTGCGCAGCCCTCGGCGCGCCAGCGTGCGCCGCCTTCTTTTAAATTCATTATTCTCTTGCGTTTTTTTTTCCTTTCCTCGCTCCATCTTAACGCGGAAGTCAGTGACGCACCACTACACCCAGCTGCTCAGCGGGGGCAAAGAAATAAACAAAACGTCGTCATTCTGTGCCAGAAACAGCGGTGAGTGTGTTCTTTTTGTGTCAGTGGGAATATGGTCCAGCATTTGGCCCAATGCAGCTATGCGTCCGTCCACACTGTGTCTCCGCTGCACCTCTCGCTTTATTAGATACAACCGGCGGCGGAAGACTGAACAGTCTCTCGGTGTCTCGGTCTTACGGACAGTAGCTGTGCGCCTGGGCTGTGCTGCGATGCCATACTGGGAGAATTAGCTTTTTGTATTGGCAGCTATTGAAGCCGACAGTCTGTTTCCTGTAGCCTGGTGTGATTAAGGTATGAAAATTCAGCTTAATATAATCTGCTGGAGCGCTGCAGCAAAAAAAAAAAAAAAAAAAACAGCAAAGCGTTTGCGTCTATGTCTGCCGCTTTTAATTTTACTGCTTGTTAATTCTGCTCGAAACAACGCAACGTTGACGTTGTCCGAGCAAACCTTTGTTAGGTTTTTTTCTTTGTCCGTTTGCGGAAAGAGAACATGGGACATCAGGTCATGGAGATATCATCTATTGCATTCCGATGCGATTAAAGGTTGGGGTATGTTTTAGCCTTTACTAGGCTTCCTAGTGTGTTTCCTTGGGTTTGAACATACGTACATCAGGGGTCACAGTGTGTTAGCAGCGGGTCTGTTCTCTCTGAGTTCACCATGGCTACTGGATCAATATTAATTGTGATGTTAATGGTCAGATATGCACGGTGGATTCAGATGTGATGTCAGCAGCTTGTGTCACTGAGCTTCTGCTACTGTATTTTCACACAGACTTGAACAGTGTCCTGCTGATGCTCCCTTATTAAGAGCCATAATAAAACCAGACATGGCCCTGCACTGCTTCCACTGGCATCAACAGCAAACAAACAAAAACAAAAAACATTAACAGTGATGACAGTTTTGGCTTCAACTGTATGTTGACAACACAGCACTTGTATGAAGCTGTAAAGCAGTGCTTTGCCTGATATTGTGCTATCTGACCCAATAATCAGTATTGTTACACTGGCTCTCACCTTACAGTGTTTTCTTATTGACCACAGGATCTCCTTACACCGCTCTGCTGCTGTGTGCCAGGATACCTGCTGTAAATCTAAGATTCAGCAAAAAACGCATCTGTGTAGTTGAAAGTTTCTGTTCTCATTTCCTTGGTGTGGTGACCGCTGTGGTTTTCACCTGACTAATTTAAACTACACAAACCTTTTACTCGTCTCCATGCCAAGGTAGCAAGAATTGGCTTCATGTCAGACGGCTTCTTACATTACCGTAGCTTCTCACGACGCAGTCTGTGCTGTGGTCTTCAGCTGTTGTAGGGGGAAGAAGATCCAGCTCCTGTTGTTACATCACTTTAGCCTTTGGTTATGTCTTTGCTGGTGTTGTGAAATACTGAGTTTTTTGGTTGCTTGTTGCGATATTGTGTCACTAGTATCTGTGGAGTGTGGATGCATAAACTTGAAGATAACACAATGCTTATTCTCTCTGTAGAGCTTCTGTGTAACTAATCCCGTCTCTTCACACGGGATTGGGGCATATTGGTTTCTTTTCCGTGCAAACACAAGCTTCTGACAGCAGTACGTGTTTGAACAACCAAGATGGACAGTGGCCTTTTGGAAGGCAAGCAGTTGGAGCTCTAATCTTGGTTTCGTGCGTGAGCTGAAGAAAGGAAAAATCCTGGCTTAAAAAAAAAAGCTACTGCAAATGCTTTTAATCTATGCTATGAGGGGAAAAAATGAAAAGCCTTTTATTCATGAGCTGCTTTCAAGTTGTCAAATTTTTCATTTGGAGTGCAGAGATATTTCATATTATTGGCCTAATTAAAGCAATAATATGTCAGGATAGTTTTTTTAGATGGTCAGTCATATCATGTACTCTTGTGTCACTTGCTTCCAGTCAGGACTGATGGAAAGAGTTCTGTGTTCAGGTGTTGTTTTCTTCCACAAAAGCTGGTCATCAGAATAACAAACTGCACTTGTGCACACTTGTCATTTTCAGCATCTAGTCCTTTTTATATGACCACATTATATGATCATATTCCTGGCCTCTTCCTTCATTACCAGCTAACTCTGTGTCCTTCAACAATGAGATGTTGCAGGTATCCACAAGCTTTGTGCCATCTGAGAAATTAAATCTGTTCCAGAGCCTGAGCTGCCCAGTAGTCAACAGAAGTTGTCAGCTGTCCTGACAGGACTGACTACAGTGAGAAACAAAGAAGTTAAGTCATAATTATGATTGCAGACCAGAGGAAGAGGGCGACTGTGACTGCTAAGCAGCTAAAAACTGCGAGCGAAGGATCCTGCAGTCTTAATGGACGGTGGCATTGTGCATTTGCAAATTAACTCATACATTCTGTCTTCAGAGATAGGTTCAGGGGAAAGTAATTGGAGTGCAGAAAGAATGCAATCAAAAATATCTGAAGGCTCTGATAGTAGCTCTATGCCAATTAACTGCCTTCATTGTTTGACATAAATGGTTGCGATGGTGAAATGTGCTTCCACAATAGTTTACAGTGTGGAAGAGAAGATTGATTTGACAGTTCCTACTCTGGTTTTCTGTAGTGTTTTCAATGGAATTTAAACAACAGCCAAAAACAACTTCATGTCTGGAGTTTCAGAAAAATACTTGAGTTCATCCACTGTAGTCCATGTTTTTGTTTTGGCAAATGAGTTTGTTCTAGCTGTACTACAGCTGATGTCTGTACTTATTAATCATAGGACATACACCTGAATATGAAAGTGATATTTGTAGATTTTATATGATGTTTTTTCCAGGTGAGTTCCATAATAGTCAACAATGACATTAACTGACAGGGGCTTTCCTGACTAATTGTTTGATCTTTAAGATGTCACAGTGGATAATTAGTCATCTTTTTTTTTTTGTCAAGCCCCTACAGATATGTTGATTTGTTTCATTGCTGATTAATATTCTGTCAATAGACTAATCAATTATTTGACTAATTGTCTGAGCTATTACCATTTAAAATTTACACTGATTTAGGAAGATTAGGCTAATGAAACATGGTGTAATTCTTTGCATCCTACCCAATGAATTTTTTTCCTTCTACTGCAAAGACATTTTATGTTGACTCCCATTTCTTTCTGCGTTCCTGTGTCTGCTGTGTATGGCTATGCTGTCACAGTGTCTAATCTGTACAATAATATTGATTACATTCTGCAGAGAGACAGGAAATGGATCCAGCCAACAAAAACCAGCCTTCATACGTATCCTGTTCCCTTTTAGAATAATATGTGTGTTCCTTATTCAGGATGTTCGCTTTGCTGGACTGTGACTGGAAGAAAACCGTTCTTTACCTCTCTTTAAAAAGACATCCAGCTTAGTAGGTTTTACCTTTAGAATTGATCTTACATTGAATTGATATGGAGTCTCCAATGTACCACAATATTTCCAGTGTTGTGTAGACCTCACACTACTGTCCCCTACTGGCTTTGTTGTCTGATAGACCATAATCATGTGAATAGGTTCTCCTCTAGTCTATTCTATCAGCGTCTGACTTGGTTGTAATGTAATAATATAACAGTGGTATCATACTGTGTCAATGCTTTTTGCCTCCTGTGCACTTACTTAACCCTGGCCTGCCCTGCTACAGTGTCTCGCTGTGGCCTGTCTTCATCTTTAGGGAATAGTGTATTGATCAAATCTAATGCTTCCTCTTTTGTATGATGCCATACGAGCTGTAAGTGAAACCTCAGTGCAGTGATACTATCGTCAGTAGTTTTTAAAAACAGGTGACGGGACAACAAGACGGTGTTTATATTGATGTTTCTTAAGTAGCCCTCTTCAGTTACACAGTATGTGTTATATGGGTGCAATGAAATTATAATGTACGGGATGAAAGCGTGCTCGACAGCTGCTATACATCAGCCCAGCAGAGGTGCTGGCTCAGCTGAATGGACCGTAGGATGGCACTGCAGCAGGTAGTGAGCTATAGTTGATGATGTCATTAGGGCTTTCATACTCTCCTATGGTTTCTGTCTGCAGGTGGCAACAGACCAAGGAGAGGGTGTAAACAAAGGAGCCACAGAAGCACAATAATATTTTACTGAAGACAGATCTGTTTATGTCAATGCAGTGGCATAAATACCCGACTCTAATACATAGATTTTATCTGGTTTGCGAGTTTTGTGTCTGTATCAGCAGTTCTTATATTCAGTGTTTTGTGCTTGCCAGTTGTTGCTTGTAAAGGAAGGCAGCTTGTCTCTTGGGTTGCGGATAGATGACAGATTAAAACAGAAATCAAGGCTGTAGTGTCTTTGTATAGTGTGCTGAAGAACCACTTCACTGTTCCTTAACATAGAACTATCCCAGGTTTCTGCTACAGAGGAGGGATCACACAGCTGATATCCAGTATGGATGTATGGATGTCTTTGTGTCTGTCTACAGATTCTCCAGTTACAATCTGACAAAGTTTTCAGTATACTCTATATAAGGGGGGGGCTAACCCTGGTCCTCAAGAGCCACAGTCCTGCTTGTTTTCTCACTACCCCTGCCCTACCCACTGCTGAGTACCTGGATCAGGTGTATTCAGCCAATCAGAAGGTGTAATTGCAGGGATAGTTGGAAAACAAGCATATATTAACTTGCAGGGTATCAAATTGTATTTAATTCATATTTTGAGGGCTGCATGACTGTAATGAAGATCAGTATATGATCAGTAAGTCACTTTTTTTACTATGAAAGAAAATTATATTCTGCTGGAGAATTTTTAATTCTTAGCTTGTTGAACCTCATTGTTTTCCCTGAACTTGGTGAATAAAGCTCTTAGTCTTCAAAACTAATACACTAAACTGCATGGTGCTTCACATAGTTATTGATCTTCTACCGCATTTTATATTTGATTAGCCAGTCAGCTGTCCATTGCTTTAGCTTTTTTAGAGTGGAAAAACCAACTTGCAGAGACTTCTTTGATAGGTAATCCAACATAGTGAATTTTTGTCACAGCTTTATTGATGCACACTTTGATTCCCACAGTGTTTGTCTTCTGTTGCGTTCATGATGGGGATACAGACTGACAAACGCCATGTCTGCCATGTCTACTACTTTTTCTTGTATCCAGTTACATTGTAATGATACTTTTCAAATAATTTTCAGATGTAACCACAATACATGTAATTTATAATTCAGCCCAAACAAATTTCTTGTCTTTGCAACTTGAGTTTCAGAGACCACTGAGATCACTGTTCTGGGATAATAAGCGTGTTTTCTTTGGTCATTTTCTGTCTTGCTGATGTTATGCAGAACAGACACATCATATAGGCATCCCATGAAAGTTTTGCTTCCAAACATGTGGCATCAGCAGTCAGCAGAGTGGTTTGTTTGGACAAACTGGTGGAAAAATGGGTAATTTTCCTGAGAAGCAGCAGCAGCAGCAACCACTGTAGTTGTGTAGACAAATAAAAAAAGGGTTTGATGTCATTGTGTTTTAAACATTGATTGTCATGCAATCTCTGGGAAGCGCTGTGCAACGTATCAAACCTTTTTTTAGGTTTTTCCTTTAGAACATTATCAACCCACCAATCATGTGCAATTTACTTGTTTATGTACAGTAAACAGCCAAGATATGATTATCTACTTCTAATGTAGAGAAATCCCAACAGCAGAATGTGTCCCTACTGTCATTTCATTATGAATATAAAATGAGTTTTTATTACTAATGACTTTTTTATTGGTCCCTGTCAGTGGTTGCTGCTGCTGTTTGCGTTACCGGAGGAGGTTTTCATAACTTAAATCTCATCGAATTAGATATCCATGTTAAGAGGAGGTCCCTTTTTTACAGCAGAAAAAGTAATTCTAGCTTAACACTAAATCCCTTGACTGGTTAAGAATACATCAGTATTCTTTGATCATTTTAATTCAATCCTGAGCGTGATCCAGTTATTAATGACAATTAATTCTGATATTGCTATAACACAGCTTTGGAAACACTGGATGCAATGGATGCTTTTACTCGACAACCTTTAGTGTCATATGTGACCCAGATAGCTGTTCTGTCAGGCTATGATGTTATTAGTTAACAAATGCAAATGTGGTCATTATGAACCATCAGGCTTTTTGGTTTGACGGGCATAGATGTCTGCTGAGTTTTGTCAGGTTGTGCTAAGGTGGGTTATTTTGGAGACTCTTAGATCTGAATATCCCAATTACAAAGATATGAAGAGCTGTGTGCGGAAGGTTCTACATCTCTGTCAAACCAGCCTGACATTTTCATTTGTTCTGTTACCTTGGATATGACTGCTGTCTGTAAAAGGAGGAGCAGAAGGCTCTAAGCCAGACATTGCGTGGTTGACTTGCAGGTTTGTTTTCATGCATGACTATTAATAAATGCAGATGATCGTGACATCCTGTCTGTGCTGAAATTTCTATTGTGTTGGTATTAATTCCCCAGATCTATCTCAGATCACTAGCAGATGAGTGAGCATACAACTATGCACAGGATTATCATCTCATCATTGTCTGAATCAAGACGTATGTTGGCTGTACAAATGACTAAGCCACTCTCCATATGTCATGCCATGTCTTATTGCCCTTAACCTTAGTATCTGATCTCTGGAGACAGTGAAAAAGTATTTTGTTGTTCTTCAATTTGTTGTTATTGTTTGTTGTTGTTGTTGTAGGTTTTGATAAGCTAAGCACAGCAATAAGAGACAACATCCCTTTACAGTGCTGGTCATGGTTGCTATGGAAGGAGGATATGTTTGATAAGAAATGTAATTACCTAACACACATTGATTCTGTTAACACTAAACATAAAATGTTAATCCCTTTGTTGGTCACGATAATCCCGCCACTAGCCCAAGACATAAGTGGTTCTTGGTTCTAGACCAGCAAAGAGATGCTGCCAGTCTGTAACCAAAAAAACTGTTTTTTTAGTGGCAAAAAATCCCAGAAAATTCCAAACCAGCTCTCTCTCCTAATCTGTCTACCGATCTGACATTAAGGGGAATAATTTCACTGTTTTCTAACATTTAATAGGCAAAACCAAAATCATTTAATCAAGTTGTGTGGTGCTTAAAACATCCGGAAGAAACATGTTTTTCTAGAATTAATGTCCCACTTATTTGAGATAATCCACACACCCTGATCTAAACAATGTTTATTGACTTCAGAGCATATTTTTCCTTTTTTATTGAATACAGCAGAACAGGTCAATGACGGGAAATAAGAGTGGGGGAAGGGATAATGTGCAACAAAGGTCCCCGGCTTGACTTGCCGAAAAGCAATAACATTTATATTACTTGGCCAGATTTTAACCCCTAGGACATGTGTATGGGAAAATACATTTTATATTTTCTGGTGTAATATGGTTGAACCCACCTTTTGAAGATTAAGATTCATTATTTCTACCAGTTGCAATATTAACTTTGAGTCATATTTAGTGTATGTAGTTGTTTGTTATGATGTAGAGTGTGTTTTATGTTCAGCTTGTGTGTTAATGAATGCTGCAGGCCAGTTCTCCCACTGCCCAGCACGTACAGTAGTTCGTTTTTGCTGTTGCTGGCCACTGAGTCAACCACAAGTCACACCAAGTCACACCAGCTGTCTCCCAAGCGGCCTCTCTGTGTGTTTCCTAAGTCCACACTCAGCACACACAGATTCACACACGTAATTCACATCTGCTGGTTCACGGAGCACGGTGGTGGGCTGCTACTGCCCGCTGCTTCATAACTCCTCCACACAGAGTCGGGTTATTCTGAGAGTTTGTAGGAAGATAAACACTAGCCTGAGTGATGTTGTAGCCATTGTATTGAGAAGCACTTAACCAGCAAACGGACATGTGTTTACTGGTAATGTCAGGGCAGTGGTTACGATGAAATTGTTTCAGTTTCTGTTCTGGTGGTGAGTTAGTTTTTCATTTCCTCATTCTTAAAATGAAGTAGCCTGCTTTTTCTTGGTCTTACCGTTACTACTGATAACACAGAAAAAGCCACTGCACAGTAAAATTCCCTGTTAGTAGCAGTATGTGGCATTTTATACATGTGTCAGTACCTACAGAACTTTCATTAGCCTTGAATACACTGAACTGCTGTAGCTGCCTGGACAAATGCAAGCTGCATCCTGTTTGGCTGACAGCTGAGCAATGTTGTGAAATTTTTTTGGTGAAACTGAACTCAACAATATTGATTACAGGAAAGCACTGGGGGAGTTCCTTTGTATTCCTCAACTTATCTCATTACACACCAGTACCAGGATAATGTGGAAACTCCTGGTTAATGACGTAGTCATGAAGTAAGCAACACGTCCGGTCACAGTAACTTCACACCTCTGAACGTAATCTCTTGCTGTGCAACATTTTTTTTTGCATGAAGTCCTGGGAGAACCTGCAACACCTAACCTTTGCTGTTTTATTTTTTTTAACACAGGTTTTTAAAGCTAATTTTACAATCACATCATCCCAAAAAAATGAGCCTTCTTAGGCTTTAGTTTAACACTAAATGAAAAAGACAGCTTTAATAAGCATACAGTAAAACAATTCTGAGAAGGAGAATTTCACAGTTGGTGTTTGTCCCTTTTTGTTTCGTGTCTTGTTCCCGTCATTTATTACAGATTTGACTTTGACTAAACTTTTTATTTCATATAAGAGTACACCCCCCTGGACTTATCACTGTGCAGCAATTCAGTTGCAGAAGAAAAAGCTGGCTAAAAAAAGAAGAAAAGACAATTTGGGAAGCAATTGCTAAAATGACTGGAAGGCCATCAGCATATTTAGAAAAAATCCTAAGAACCATAAATAGTTTTGCTGGTTTCGAACATAATTTCGCTGAATATCTATTTTTTAATTTAAATAGCTTGTGTCAGTGTGTTCGCAACACAGTATGCTGTAGTTGTTAATAGCTGTAAAGGGATTTAAAGTGCCATCGTTACTTTACACCATAATAGATACATTGATAGACACACGTTTACTCACAACTTCACTATTCTATGCTATCTGGACATTTATGAAGAGTTTATATACTGTGTATAGAGTAAATGCAGAATAAGGGGACTCGCACCTAGACGCTGTGTGTATGTAAAAACATGGCATGGACAGACACACAGAAGACATAAACGAGTTAGTATTTAAATATTATATTCACCTTTACAAAAGCAAGTAAAAGTGGAACTGAAAATAACTAAGCAACAGTGGTAAGATACACTTTTTTTTAGTAGTAGAAATATGTTCCATAATTTATTGTGGAGAGGTGTTGTCGATGTCTCTTGTGAAGTCAGACTCACAGAACAGCACTGGCAGCATTGCAGAGATATTCGCTTCTAAGTGTTTTTAGCATGGCTCGCCCTTCGAACCAAAGAATTTCAATAATTTGTTTGATAAGTCAGTTTTGCAGCATTCCTATTTATTGTATTTTGATAATCACTTATTATTAAAGGGCCGTGCACAGTGTGGCAGTATTGAAGATGGTAGAAGAACAGCATTGTTGACAGTTTTCTGAAGTTTCAAGACCCAATGATTAACCTAGAAAATCAAAAGCAGTTGATTGGCCTAATGCTTTTTACTAAAAATCCCAGGAAGTTATTCTGAAAACAACCAATGAACTACTGGATGAAGTATATTTTCATGCGGTCCGCAAGCTTATTACAGTAATGTCACACTTTAACTCACGTTGTGTCTTTTAGTTTTGTCAGTACCTCGTTAAAACTAACAGCAGGTTTTCAAACAACATTCCTCCATAAACTGCAACACCGTTGGCCGGGCGGATCTGAAGCGTACAACAGAGAAGGGACACAACAGTGCTGGGAATATCTTCGGAATGAAAGACACTTATTCTGTTGTGCTAGAAAAATGTAGCTGCAGGAGACTCCCATGGCTTTCGTTTACACCAGGGCTGCAATAAAATGTTAACAGTTGTGATTTTCCTAACAGCCAGTATTCCTCAGCATCTGGCTACAATACCTCAGTGAAAATCCATGTGATGTCAAGTAAATGTTAATCTGTGCTTGTGGACTGAAGTTTGCGTCTGTATGTATTTGCATTGAAATGCACCAACATAGGTATAACTTTAATTTGAACATGTGCAAAAAAGAAGATCTTTAAAAAAAACTTGGTCTGTTCGTTTAAATTTTATGCAAGCTTCCTCTGTACTGTGTTCTGCTTCCTCCTCACAGTATCAATTTTAGCAGAAAGATTAGAAAAGCTACATGCTCTGTGTGTGTGTGTGTGTGTGTGTGTGTGTGTATTTGTGTGTGTTTGTGGAGCGTATCTACTGTGCGAGTGCCCTGTCTAACAATTTCAGTTCCTCTCTCCACGTTCTGGTTCGTTGTGTTTGCGCTTTTCTCCCAGCTTCTGCTCTCCAGACGTTTAGTTCTGCTCTTCCAGCAAAATCAAAATCAGCACTCATCCCGCTTGTGTTGTAACCACCTTCTGTTTACTCGCTCTCGCTCTCTTGAACAACACCTCGTCAAAACTCTTCTCATGTTCTCTTTTAGTCGGCCATGAATTGATGTTGTTTTTCCTTTTTCATTTAGATGTTTTTTTCTGTCTTGTCACATAACCTTGTGAGGTTATGAAAAAGACAAATATTCCCTCTGGAAAGAAGAAAACAATGACTTCTTTTTCAGAAAAATAAGTCATAAGTCTAAAGAGCTGTACTTTGCTGTATAATGCAGCACAGAGCTACATTACACAGTAATACATATATCAACAGGATATACTACATTTAATACCGTAGTTATCTTTATTATTATTCATATTATTTGTTTTTTTTAATTATTTAAATTCCTTCACAGTTTGTAAAGTTTGATTATCACAAATTCCAAGTCTCATTTGAGATCTGTAATGACCTTATATTGGATGAGAAAGCGGAAACACTGCAGCTTTGAGTGGGAGCCTAATGCACAGAACAATAGACAATAACCAAGGTTTCCATTTGGCCTTTGGGTGACGCACTTAAGGAATTAATTTTAATTAACTACCGGCTGCAGCTGATATAATTTGCTGCCTGCTTTGTCAACTGTGATTTCTGAATGAATGCAGGGTTTTTGCAAAATTGAAATGAAATTCAGTGCTACAGTCATAGTGCAGTATCATTTAGTCATTTTTCAAATAAATTAACATATTAATCTATATTTGTACAGCAAAGGTGCTATATAGACCCCTTTACAGCCAGCGTCACGATTACATCAGTGTTTGCTGGAGGCAAAAGAGAGGAAAACTGGAGGCCGACATGTTCAGTTGAGCCATGTACACAAAATATCATCTTATTTATGTTGCTTGACTTTTCTCTTGACTTTTGACTCTTGATGTATTGTGTCACATTATGTCCTAAATGGAAGGTGTTGAAGCCAGCAAATGTTAGCAAGCTAGCTGTAACAACATTACCTAGCATTAGCGCATTGGCAAACAACGTACCTAGAAAGTTATGAGTAAAATCATTGTAATCAACCTAATGTTATTGCTCTCGATGTGAACATGTAATGGTTGGGAAATCCAGTCCCACTGGTTAATGTTAACTTCCTCAAATAACCATCCTGGTCCTGGAGTGGCCGACTGTACATATTCAAATAAAATTTTTACAGTTAGCTTAGCTTATCATAGCATAAAGACTAAGGAGAAACGGCTAAGCTGGCTTAGAGGGTAGATCCCAGAACAGGACACGTTGCTGGCTGAGGGTTTAGGTCAGTCTTGGACAGAAATGTAGAAATTATGTCCGCGTTTGGGTAGTGTTCTGTCATATAGCTTAAAAATGTGTAATTGCACTTGTAGCCTAGATGATTTACTTAAGTTAATATTTTGAACTGAATCCATTCTAATTAAAATCTCTGGAAGAAAAACACTGCCATAGTCAGTCAGATTTGGACATGAAGTACAATATTCTTGTCGGGTTCGGTTACCAAACTTTTGGGCTTGGGTCAGGTTTGGACAGAAAAACGCAATCCATACTAACGTAACTTTTTTAAGGAGTCGCCAGCATAAAAAAATCGCAATGTGATAGTTGTGGCTGAAGAAGAAAGCTGATTTTCTTTTCTACTACTTTAATATATTCATTCGGAGAGCTGATGTTAAAATATCAAAAACATTTTGGCTTGTCTTTTTATAACCTGTTGAATTTGGCAACAAGGTGAGTCATCTCATGTCATTTTGACTTGAAACAGAATGAATGAAACAGCTCTTCTCTAGTCTCTAGGCCTGTTGGGAAATCAATTGTGAGGGGGAAGGTTGAAGCCAGTTCAATGATTCTTTTTCTAGTTTTTCGGGGGG
>OMLM01014773.1:0-10190 GCA_900302695.1 Helostoma temminkii | reverse complement strand
GGTACTGTAAAATATTCCTGGACAATTTTCACCAAGTGCCTAGGATTTTTTTGTTATGCAATAAATGTGCATAAGTATGATAGCATTACTTGTTGAACTGAGAATAAATGACGCAGTCTGTCAGTTCCTGGTGGTATTTTTGTTATGATTGAAGATGGGAGCTGAGTTAATACAACACAAGGAAAGTTTTATTAATACAAAATATACAATCTTGCATCTTTTGGCTCCCAGAAATATTGCTGTTGTAAATGATTTGTATACCTGCTTCCTTCTGCTACAGCCACACTCTCATTCCTGCATTTACTTTAATCCACTGTTTACCGCCTGAGCATAAAAAAAAAAATCTCAATAAAACATGAGTTGTAACGTTCTGTGAGTCGATGCTGCTTCAGCTCTGCATGGCCAGCAACGCAGGCGAGTCCAACACACAGTCCTGTCCTTTCAACAGCAAATTAAAAGATGAAAGAGGAGAAAAGCATCATCTGTTCTATAAATGGTAGTATGACAGAAAACGCTGCGGTTTGGTCCAATCATTTCACCGTGAGCCACCAGTGAGAGCCACCTAGGGCTTTACAGGATAGCACAGCTTGGTGGCATCCTTGGTGTTACTCTGGCTGTCAATCAGCACCAGAGGAGTTCTCTGGTGGTTCTCGATGATGTTGGAAACGCTGCTGAAATGCTGAAAAAAAGGAGGATAATGTGTTAGTCTGCAGAAAGAAATGGTGCCATTTGCACATTCAACTATCTTAATAAGTGTGCATGCCGATTCACTGCTGTGCAAATTCAAAGTGTGAAAATGATTCTCAATATAGTGGCTTCAACGCTGACCACAGCAGTATATGCTACATATTGCACCACACAATGAAGCATGTTACTTTTTAATAGACGTAAACAACTCCTAACTGTGGGATGTATCATTATATTACAGTGACAAATTAAAAATACACTTTGATAAGTCAAGATCAGACAGTATTTCCCAGCACTTGTACAATATGAAGCAGATGATCTAAATGGCAGTAAAACCTGACCCCACCCTGCCTGTAGGAGGTGATAGCAATAGTGCCGTAGCATTCACAATGTTTGACACACCTTGTCATTCAGGGGTTATTTCCTGCATTGTAGAGTATCTACATAATCACTAAGGATTGTGTAGCAGACTATGCACAGGACACACAGCCAGATCAGCATGCCTGCTCGGACACATTTCTTTCTACATTGTTGATATGCATGATGCATACTGATCAAAATCTAGATCAAACAAGCAAAAGTTCTCCACTGTACCTCCTCCCCTCTCTTCTCTCTTCCTAGAGCGTACTGCTTTGTAGTTGGCATGAAGCGGATCGGGATGTTGTACACTCTGCCCTTGTAAAACACCACTAATGTATAAGGCTGCTGTGCATCTTGGCCGGAGCTCTTCCTCACCATGAACGCCCCGTCCTGAAAGGGAAGTCACTAGTGGTCAAACCCAGCAGGGTCTCATGGGTACTAATTGACAAACTTGACAAACAAGCCTCACTTTATTTAAGCGAAACAATGCATCGTCGGCGGTCTTGCGGTCACATGCGTTGGCATACCACGGTTTTATATAGATGTCTGCATCCTGAAACGCAGTCAATGGAAGGAGAAGATTTTTTTTAAACACGTGAATAAAATCTGCAATTTGATTCATTTACAATATCATGTTTTATGTGGATCACCTTTTCTTGATCTGTTGACCCATTAAAGGAAGACACACTTCCTCTGTCAGTTGGTTCTGGCACATAAGAGAGACAAACTCTGCGATTATGGTGTCTGGATATAATGTAGTTTTTAGAGTAAGATCATTTTTGAGAAATCTAGCACACAAAGTTATAACAATTGTAATGTTTCATAACTAATTTTTGTCACTTTAAGTTAATGCTCAAAACTCTTTGACCAAGTGAGACATGAGAAGGAGCACTACTTACTAAGTGAGATAATCTGTGGAAGTGGAATTCTGCAAGAGTCCACAAGTAGACACAGTAAATACATCACACAGATATGTGATCAAGAACTTTTTTTTCATTTGAGTAATAAAGGACAACTTCGCTGTGATTGTAGTTTACATGCACTGTATATGAATGGTATTAATCTTACTTATGCATTCCCTATAATAAATTATCTCTGTGCTTCTAAACTATTCTAACCCCCTCCAAATGACCTGGAGGAGATATTCAATCCAGATCATGTCATTTGATTCTTCATCCTACAGAGGTTGTAGTCTTGGTTAACCTGCTTCTACAGGATGGCAGAGGGACATTTAAAATCTGTGCATTTACCCCCCCCCAAATAGTTTCACTGGAAGCAGGTTGAGAGGTTTCCCTTTAAAAATGTGTCTGCACAGAGCAACTATAAAGCATAGAGTAGAACTGTATGTTGCTTTTCTTACTGTGGTCGTTTCATATCCACCGTAAAAGATTTTGGATGGGGTTTGTGGTCAGTTTGCATTGCCGGCAGCGTTTGGCCTGAAAAAAAAAAAAAAATTCACACCGTTATATGTAAATAAGTTTTGCAGTTGTTTTACCATTTATACTTTGCATCTTTAACCATCTGCTTTGTCTGGCTTTAACTGGGTTATCATGGAAGACTAAAAGTCACTAGTTTGCAACTGGGCTTGGCTTTATTCAACAAAAATTCACTGTCAGATTTCATTTGGGTTTAATAGCATTTAAGAGAAAGACATAATCAGTGTTTAATAAATTCTCATTCTCATATGACTAATTATGTGAATTCATGTAAACACTTACTTTCAAATTCCCTTTGTTTTAAATCTGGCCTCTGCAAAATAAGTCAGCATATTGAATAAATGTGCACAGACATCAGTTTATCACATGAGAAACATTTCTAATAATCTAAAACAACTGAGTAAAGCAATGATTTTTTATCATGTCATTAGAAGATCTTCCTACCGGCTTTAAAGGTGGTTTTGGTGACCTCCTGAGCAAACAATGAGATGAGAAATGCAGAAATGGATACAAAGATAGCAGAAAACATGTGGTACATGGAGTTCGATTAAAATATTTCTTCAACAATTTGAATAAAAACATAAGCTTTAGCTGAATAAACTGGGAGATGAGTTTACAGTATTTGAAAAAAGTGCTACATAAGTGATGCTCACTCTCTGGGTGAAGGTTTGGGTCGAAGCGGAGGAGGACCATCTGTAGGTTTGTCACTGGAACAACCTGGAGGAGTGCACAATGCTATAAAAAGTGATCTAACACATATACCTACTTCCTTTGGCAAACAGATCTTTCTACTGATTTGCCTCCAGATGGCGCACCATGTTTAACTGATTTATGACTGAGGTCTTCCCAAATATGACTCAAGGGAAAAAACAATTCACTGATTATCTGATGTAATACTCACAATCATTTGGATCACACACTTCATATTCATCATTATCTGTGGGTTCCTGAACCTGCACAAATCACAACAACAATAAGTTGGTGACCTCTTCATTTTGCAGCTTATGTCAACACCTCTTGAAAGTGGTAAAATAAAATTGTCATCACTTACGGAAGGAAGAGACCGCCTCACGTTCAACCTAAAAACAATAACTTGTTATAAGGGAAGTTCCGGCAGAACAAAGTTATACATGTAAAATAATTTTCGCAGTTGTTCTCTATCCTACCTGGGGCTGGGTTTTGGTGGTAGTGAATGTGACTGTGGTGCGAGTCTGCAAGATAGATGTACTGTCATTTTATGCTGTATGTTTACACAATTACATGAGTGAACCTAAGTCAAGAAAGTCATACCTGCTTGGAGGAGACGAGTGCTCCTGTAAAGTTGGAATAAAAGCAGTCAACTTGTAATTCCACATATAGAAACACCTTTAACTAGTGTTTAAAGGTTTGGGGTCATTTAGCAATTTCCTTGCTAATAAGGAAAAAAATACATGTTTTCAACTGCAGCCAAAGAGAATCACAAAAGTGTTTTCTAATGATCAAATTGCCAAACTGATAAACTTATCGTTATTATTTATTATTTTTTTTACAAGCTCCTCTGTGTCTACTCTGCTTTTCTTACAAAACCAGTAAAATTGTGACACAATGTGACCCTAGACCTCTGAACAGTAAGGCATTTGCAATCTGTTACAACTTACCTCTGTGTCAGGAACTTCATAAAAGTCTGAAAAATAACCAAAGCCAAAGTTAGATAGCCAGTTGCTGCATTTCTGTGACCACCTAAAACATGTCTTCAGCATGCAAAGACTTTGTTGGCCTGTTCATTTAATAGCCAAATCACAACAAAAGTCATCTCAAGACATTTACAATGTAAGGTTTAAGAACAATACAACTATATAGATTCTATAGAAAATGCCAAAATTACATAGAAATTATATAAGAAACCCAAAAAATCCCACATAGGAAAACTTTAAGGGAAGAAACCTCCAGCAGAATAAGGCTCAGTGTGTGCGACAACAGATAGAGCGGAGATGAGACGAGAGGAAGTCAGTGTGTCAAAGGAAGTACACCAAAAGTATAAATATATAGCAGCACAACTAAGAGATGAGTCAGTCACCTGAGCCAGCTGTAACTATAAGCTTTATCAAAAAGGACGTTTTAAGCCTAGTCTTAAAAATAGAGAAGCTGTCTGCATCCCAAACCTGAATGAAAACTACAATGAGAACCATCATTCACAAATGGACAGCATTCAAGACAGTTTAGAATTTCGAATGCTTTATTGTCATTGGCACAGAATACAATGACATTAATTAACGCTGCTCTGCTAGTGCAATCAGTCTCCCTGCTAACAGTCCAAATACAAATTTAAAAGCTAAAAAAAAGAAAAGAGAAATATAAAAAATCAAAATAAATAATAATAATAATATGGACAAAGTCATTTACAGGTGTAAACGTCTTAGCTATGTACAAAATAGACAAAGTAGCAACAGTTTTTTAACTGAGAATTTGGCTGAGTGCATATGGCTGTGCTTCGGAAGCTGTTTTTGATTCTGGTTGTGCTATTGTTTTTGCAGACCTACACCGTCTACCTGATGGCAAGAATTTGAACAGACCAAAGTCTGATGATACAATGCTTAGAGCGTGTACTTGTAGGTTTGTGTAAAACCACATGTTCAGCCTCTACACCCGCACTGTGTGTCTTTGCTTATTCCATATTTAACAGTAGTTAAAGTTTCTGTGTTTCTGTGTATAGCTATAAATATAAACGATGTCTGAACGTTTTCACGAGACTGATAACAAAACCTGTACATTATACGAAATTGAGCTGAATGATTACCATCTCGTTACAGCGACCTTGTCAAAAAGGAATTTATAATGCAAGTAATAAGAACCGAACAAAATAGCTGTTAGTGTGGGTGTAGAGGCTGAACGTGTAGTCTCCCAGTGGGCAATAAATTAAATAAAATTAAAAGATGGGGTACTGACTTTTGCCCATGACTGTAATAACCTACAAAATATTTACAGACAGAGGTACGTTTTCTGTTGAGAGAATTTGAATTGGCATCAGGCTTAATATTGTTACATAGTGCAGAACAGTAAGGAAGCAAAAAAGGGAAGATTATACAATATTGATGAAGTTGGAACTTCACTACATTGTATGGGATTGTACATTGGTAAGTCCAGTCTGAGTGAAAGTGAAGGTCTGGGTTGTTAATTTGGTTCAGCTAATCTCCGTCTCATGCTCTGCTTGATAGAGTCCAGATCTCAAGTACCAAGTATCGAAATGTACCATTAATACTGTGCTCTTATAGCCTCAATAATTATTTTGGAAGAGCTGGAAAAAACTAAACTAAACTAAATTAAAGCTCATCCAAGGGTTTATGCTCATTAAATATAAAGGAAGTTTGGAAAATGGCACTTCCTACTACTACCTAGCTATTTTAAGATTGCCATTGCTGTTTCCATGACGTGGATCCCCTGGGTAATCCTCCACTATGATGTTGACATTTTTGTACATTACGCTGACATTGTGTGTACTAAAATGTTATGTCAATAAAACACTAAAACATCTGCATGTTTAGCAAAAAGCTGCTTCACATTAGCATCACAGAGCTACAGTATAAGCTAGAGGTGCTAACACAGCTGTAAACATGGAGGCTTTTGAAGCAGCTCTCTACTTAGACCTGTACATGAATTAATTTTAACAGGGCCCAAACACTTTTCTGTAGAAACAATATGAATGATGACGAACATTCAGAACAATTTTAGAGGTGTGTGTTCATGTCATAATTATTTTACAGGTGTCCATCCATGTTATTTTACTTAAAGTAAAGTGTAGGGTGAGTACTTGCACTTTTAATTGAGTTTTAAGATTGTGCTTACCAGGACTGGGTGAACGCTCTGGTAATGGGGCTGTCAATCTGGGATAGGGGATACCTGCTCGGCTACCACCTTGTGTCCTAGGAGCTGAGTAGAAGCATGAAAAGCATTAGTGTTTTCATTATATCTGTAGGATTTTTACAGTAACTGTACAACAAAGACAATCCATGTTACAGTTTCATAAATTTTACATCCCTGAAACCATTATGATGTGTATCTTACCAATAGGTGGACTCTCTTCAGGTTCAATGTAGTTGTCATCATCAGTAGTTGCATCTGGATTGATGTAGTCTTCCTACAAAACAACAAAGACACTTTTGTGAAAAAAAGGCCTGTATTAGCAGCCCACACTTGGTTAAGGTATTTACCAATGTACAGGAAATGGCAAAACCCTCCAAAATGCAATAACTTTTGTGAAAGAGTCAACAAAACATAGGTCTGCACAGTATCGATGAGAGATTAAATGTAAAAGGTGCCTTACTTCATCGGTTTCCACGTGGGTAGGTTCAGGGGGCAGTTTTTTGGAGGCTTTGATGGGGCGAAGGGGCTTTTTGGGTGGCCGGTTGGGCTGGTTACGGCAGCTGTCTGGAAAGCAGAAGCAGAAACAGGAGGTCATTATTTGCATAAATACCACTTTGAAGCCCTCTGTGTATTGTGGTTTTGGCTCAACAGATCCCCAACAGAGCATTAATGAGTTTTAATTCTGTCCCTGCAGGAGGGGAGCGATAACTGCAAATGAAAGCTATGAAGCTTATAGAAACTGTGTGCGAAAAGGACTTTACTAATGAATTAAAAAAAAGGAAACTAAAAGACATGTCAGTCTTTATGGTAAATGACTGTACTGACCAAGATACTCCCCCCTTGGAAAAGAAGCAGAAAGGGTTGTGGTGAAGTTTCTGTGGCTTGGTGGAGGCTCATAGTTGTCATCGTGATCTTCATGTGGATTGTCATATGTGTCATTATCCTGGGAACAACATATTTGAAAAGTATGAAACAAAAATGTCAGACAAAAACAATTCCTTCTTCTAATTTTTGTTTTATTCCAACTTACATATTCAGGATCTGACTGTTCATCACTTTGCGCCCTGTTGCCTGTAAACACAGACATTTAAAGGGATTATATTACAAAGAGGCAAACATGAGTCTGAAATGGGTCTCAGCACAATAAAACTAACTCTTTAAAACTAACACTTTTCTAACAATTTGTGTGTCAATCATCATCACCGGCTATGTAAAACATATTAACCAACAGCATTACATTCGTTGGCAGATAAAAAGTCTTGTTTCGAAATCACCGTCTCTGTTGAGGAACCAGCAGAGTGTATCTCCTCACCTCTTGAACTACTAAAAAAACATCTTTTAACAAGTGACTTAATTGCTGATGCAATTTAAACAGAAACATTGCCTAATTAAGCACCTACTTCTGACACAACATCTGAAAACATGTTTATTGTCAACACATCCATTGCATCAAATTACAATTTTAAGGAAAATTTTAGTTTTATGTTTTATTGTTGTCTGGAATTTTTTAATTATGTTATATAGAGTTAGGTACAGAAGTATTTGCGCAAAGACAGAGTATATATAATTTTGCCTTTATGCACCACCACAACCGCAATGTGAAACAAAACAATCAAAGTGTAGTGTGATTGATTTTGTATCTAACTGTATGGAAGCTTTTTGCTTTAAATGTCAGATTAAAGTAATTAATTAATTATCTTTATCTTTTCTAATGAATAAAACTCAAACTCTTCTATTAACAAATGACCATAGCAAATAATAAATGTATATATCACACAAAATACTGATTACCCACAGTTATTAAATCATCAAGTAATAAATACATACATAGAAAACCTAATAATCAAGTAATAAAAATGTGCTATATAAATAAAACACAAATACGTGTTGTTTGATGTGCTTGTTCATTATTACATGTGTTATTTCGTGTTTTTATTACTTGATGATTTATAAACTGTGGGTATTCATTATTTTGTGATTTGTACATTCATTATTTATTATAGTAAGAAAAAACATTACACATGTAGAACCCTGTACACGTGTTGCTGTTTTGCAGTTATGAAATATTCTAAAAATCCAAACTTCTGCATTTTCTACAGAAACAATACTCACATGCACATACGTACTGCACACTGAAATGCTGCTGAAATAATTCCATTGATACTGATACATCATGTGAAGTAGGTATTTTCCAAAATGATCAGTGTTTTAGTGCTAGTATTTCCCCAGACACTGATTCTGTGCTGTGATATTGTGGTGGTGTAGTACTGTAGTGACAGATTTTCAAACTCACATTGGATTTGTCTTTGAAATGTGATATGAACAGGTCAACTGAAAACAGGGACCCAGAACTTTTAGTGTACAGTACATGTTGACATTTGAGCATTGTTATGGGTTCTATGCAACAAGCACAGTACAATACCCAACGCCGTTCTATTCCATGTGTATTTTGTGTCATTGTGTCTGCAGACACTTCTGCAGACACTGCTTCTATGACAAAGACACAGTCCTTACCTCTGTAGTCTCTCTCAGGCACATCTGGAACTTGTTTGCTTTTCAGTCTGCTATATATGTAAAGAGATTGACAACAATCACTTGACAGTAATGTGAACGCAGCACCTTACAATTAATACAATAAAAGAGGTTTCAGGTATTAAAGTGGGATTACTTGGCTGGTGAGACTTAAATGTGTCACTTAAATGTATCACAGCAGACACCTGTGTTATAAATCTGTGAAATGTCTATATTTATATAAATGCAGACTGATGAGCATGGTTGCCAGACAGGATAACAATACATTATCAGTAAGACTTGTGTCTCTATAGTGCTGCCTATTTTTACATGTCTTAAGGGGACTCATTTTTAGGAAAGGAAAGTGAGAGAAGAGCCATCTGTTGCAGTTATTTTTGTGTACAGGTCTCTCTTATTCCAACGGCTGTGAAAGAGGAATTGACATTCTCCAGTCATGCATAGTAACAGCCCAGCGTTGAGAATTTTTAGATCACCAGACGTCCTAAGGATTTGTCTCCTTATTCAGAACAAGTAAAAATTAAAACTGACATATTTCCCACATTGGAAAAGTGTTTTTCTGTCCCTAATATTTACTTGTAACACTTCAGTGCAAAAAGTGCAGGTTAAGATCTGGAAAGTTTAGACACTAACCTCTTAAGTTTATCCAGAAAGCTGCCATCATTTTTCTTTATGTCTTGAACTATCTTCTGCAGCTGCCTGGAAAACACATTAAGCATTGTGATTCAGAAAGAAGTGATCAGAAAATGGGGTTTGGAGTATTATTAGCTCTTAGTATTATTATTATTAGCTTAACACATTTATTAAACAGTGTCAATCTTTTTTCTACAAATGCCTACAATCTTGGAAAGACAACAGCTGTGTCTGTTAGTCCTCATTTTCAGAAGAATTCTCTATATTGTTCATTTCCTGAATTTTCTGATTTATGCATTTCAAATAAAATAAATGTTTTTGGCGGGTCTAAGTTTAACCCGCTGTTGTTTGTGGAGAAAAGTTAACAGAAGTATCCCAATGTTTTTACTGACACTATTCTGCCCAAATGTAAGAAGTTACCACAGCTCAGCAGAAGTGATAGTGATCGCATGTCTTCGTGCACACAGATAAAAAAACAAAACAAAAAACAGATTCTCTTACCGAATCTTTGCTGTGGCAGGGGCGGTGAGTTTACCTAATGTATCCATATTCATGTTTAATCCTAGAGTCTGCATCTTTGTGCTTCGCTCCAGTCATGCCTTAAGTCTGTGCTGCCATGTTCACTTGTAGTAATGTAAATGAACACTGGGTTTGGCTACAAGTCATGTAGGGTTTGTCTTTGAGGGGTGGGAATCTGTGGCCTCT
>OMLM01014770.1:0-36031 GCA_900302695.1 Helostoma temminkii | reverse complement strand
TCATGTCTAAAAGCAGGCAGCCACATTCTTTATACTTTGTGTTTGTTAGACAAATATGCAGAGAATACTGAAAAAACATAGAGAGACAATGGACCTTTTTATATAGTATCAGGTTTTAGAATGAGACAAGGATAATTGTATGCATGCACAAGTTTTTGTGTGTGAGAAAGAGTGTAACTTATCTCCCAACTCATCTCCCAAATGCTATCCATTCCATGTGGCCGTACATGGTGACTGTAACACATGCAAAGAGAATTGCTCTGCAGCTGGTTGTTTTGTTACTGCACTACTGTCTCTCAGTCATACACAAGTTCACTTAAACGGTATACTCCTTGTACTTGTACTTGTACTTGTGTGTACTCATTAAAAATGGATAATTAATGTGGTACAAGTAGAAAAGGGTTCTCTCAAAACTAACATCTAGTGGCTTGGTACATTATGACTCAAACAGACAGCCATAGCAACAGCCAATTTAATACATTGAGTGTATATCTATCATTTTCTTCTGTTTGTAAATCAACTACTATGCATTAATTAATTAAATTAATCAAACGTTTCGAAGGAAGAGCACAAAGTTAAATGTGATTGTAATTGATATTCCACAAAAAGAGGTGTATCACTCATGCACACAACTTGAGGTTAGTGTTTTTTACCATAAGCATACATTATTTCTTGTGGTAAACAAGTTGTAAAAAAGTGGGTATTGAAAATAGCTGCATGATTTAACCTCTGCTGGAACCACCTGTTGATACAGTACATGTATGCTAACTGAATGTTGTGTGGCCTAGGATTGTTTAAACTAATAAGGCCTTATTTTAAAAGATGTCAGATATTTAAGGCCAGTGTATAAACCTTTAAAAATGGCATATTTGTTTAGTTTACACAGTGTCAGCAGCATCATGATGCTCAAGGTACAGGGTATACAGTATATGTGACAGTGATAACGTCATACTGACAAAATGTACAAAAATATTGATACAGAAGTTCTTCACAAAAATCCATAGTTATATGATTAAACAGCAGATGCATCCCCTGTGGCCCTAACGTGTCTGCATTGACAATGCTGTTTGCCCTACTTAACAGAGAGGTAGCCTAAGGCTAGCATAGCTGGGTCAGACTTCTCTCAGACATATCAACACAGTCAATGAACACATTTAGTAGAGGCACAATGATGGTCTATATATGTAGTATTTGTTGGCTGCTTCTTCACAACCATGGTGACAGGCAGAGTAAACAATGGTAAACTTTCTTGCTAGAGAGGTAGAGGGTCGTAGGTGATGCATTTTTGTGTGTGCATGTGGATGTATATGTGTGGTTGGGTACAGTCTCCTCCAGCTATTGTCAGATGACTAAAAGGTTGCCTTGGTCAAGATTTCCCCTCCTACACATCCACCTTATGACTGGACAGACATGACCGGAACGCAGCTTTCCCAACCAATAAGCTTAGGGTCCTGAAGAGCACTGCCCCTGGACTAAAATAACCCAGTAAATACATTGCGGGTACTATGAGAAGTGGAGCTGGCCCACTGGTGAACGCTTTGTATATAAACAAGGGATGCTTGTCAGCTGGGGACTGCTGAACCTGGCAGTGTTCCCCTCTGTTGTGATAGGCACAACTGGCTGAGTGGCACTTTGATACCAATGTCTGTTTCTGCTTTCACAAATACATGATGGGGGTCTATATAGGAAAGTATGGATTCAGTGGTATTAATAGTCTGGTTAAATAGAAGGATGGAAGAACAGGTTTTGAGACAATTTGTTTAACATGGGAACACTCTGTGCTTAACGCCACACACAGAATATACATTAAATGTGCTACTGCACACAATGGAAATTCTTAATGTGACCTTTACAGCGTTTTACAGTATGTTTGTGTGGACATAATGTTTGTGTATGTGTGTAATGTGGCAACCTTGGATCATTGCAGATAGACAGATTAATTTTAGAAATGGTCACTCTGTATTCTACACAAATTAGTTGGACTTACATTAAGAAAAATCAATAAATCAGTATTACTTTAGTGATAGTTGTAGTTGTAGTGAAGTTTTTGGTTTAAAAAAGAGTCACTTTATAAAGATATATGATAGTCAGTAAGCCAACATTGCTTATTATTAAATAAAAACATATACATATGTTTAAGATTTTCTGCTGTTATTCATGGTCTGACCACTGGGAGGCTCCTTTAATGGTCCTGACAGTAATTAGTCATCATCCTCCTCTTGCTTTTTCAGGTGATTGTCTGTTCTGCTGTAGCTGTGTAGTTGTCTTATGTGTATACACCACCAGCTGAAAGTCTGGACACAGGAATTACCTTGGTTTCCATGAAAAGTTATATATCCTCAGCTGAGTTACCATTATTGCAAAAGATTTAAATTAGTAAACATAATGTGCTATTGCAAGACGATACAATATTTGTTTATTATAGGCCTCTGAATATGTATGTAAATATTACTTTAAAAAACTGCTGTTTTTCAGTCACAATAGTGATAATATTAATAACTAACATTATATGGACACATATTTACATCAGTGAGAATTGTGTCTTCAGATTTGTGCATTGGAATGCATGTGGCAGGGTGACGGTGTGTGGGAGTACAATTGAAGAAGTAAATATGCTGATTGAGTGATTATGGTCCAGAAAAATACATATACAGACAAAATAAGGATTTGCTTCCAGGATTTGATTGTGTTTATGCATGAACATAGGTCTTCATGCACGTATATTATATGCACTGCCTTAAACCTCAAATTACACTAAAGGTTTCACATTAGAGAGCAAAAAGAAAGAAGGAGATGAGTTTGCTAGACACAAGGTCTCCTTGTTGTTGCCTCAGACTACGGCATAGAGGCTAATTTAGGGGAATAGGGGAGTGGGAGGAGGAGTAATAGGAAGCTGAGCTGGTGGTTAGAGCGAGGGAGGAAGGTGACTAATAGTGACTGTCAGCCTACTGTAACTCAGCCGGCAGAGGGGGGAGTGGCGTCACAACCAGTGAAGCGGCATATGTATGCACTGCTTGGTTCAGCCCAGGCAGCAAACAAGTGTCTATCGTTTTCTGTGAGTGTGTGCAATAACACGTGGAGGAGCAAATATCTCTTGGATACATAATGTTGTCTCTGGGATAGTTGGAAATTTGCAGGTAAGAGTTTAAATTCAAACATAGTTTACAGTATGTGTAAGTGGCAGCCTCTCTGGCCGCTGTCTGCCTGAATTGATACAACACTATCAGTCTGAGCTGCATTCATGCTGTTGAATGTGAAGTGAAACAGTCTACATGTCTGTGCAGATTTTTCACATTTTCACAATATGTATGCAGTAGCAACAGTAGAACAGGCAGTGTTTATATTGATGTCAACACTAAACTGATTTGTTTACTGTTCCTATTACAATTTGACCTTTCAAAACCAGAAATAGGATCTAGAGTCATTACTGGATAGTTAGTAATGTACGATCAGTTATGTGCAGCTAACAGGAGGCTGAATGACAGGGAGATGGTGCTGATAGTTTGACACTCTGGTGGGGAGACAGTAGAAGTTTATTATTTTGAAAGATATACTGGTTTGTTTGTAAGACAAGAGGCACCAGTCTAAGAAACAGAAACTGTGTGTAAGGGTCTTCTGTGTTTGCAGGGCAGCTCTTTTAGATGCTAAGGAGTTAATACTACACCTGTGCATTAAGTGGTTGTGTATGTCAAGATGTATTGATACATGTGTGCATGTCTAACATGTTTGAAAAGACAGGGAACACCCTGACTAATTTCAGATTAGACATTTATTCTTTATTTTTTCTTTTACTGTATAAGAAGTAGCAGTTGAAGAAAAAAACATTTCTATTCAACATAAATTCTATAAAATTATGTTATGACAAGAAACTTGTATTTTTTTCCTGAGTTGCCTGCAGAAGAAGTTGTTTTACTGCTGACAAAACTGGGAGTTGTGAAAACCTATGGAAGGAAAGGGGAAGTGATGCATTGTGGTTATTAATGATGATGCTGGTCTATTGTCTTTCCTGTATCTTACTGTGTTGTGCTTTGATTAGAAGTGGCTCAAAGTTGCACCGATACTACTTACTACCTACTTTAGTTTTTTCCTTGCTACTTTTATGTTTCTTATTTCTCTATGATCTATGAAGCAAAGTGACCTGACATAAGCTAGACGCAGTTAAAAGGTCTCTTTTAGTCAGCTATATATAGACTAGAAGAAGTTGTCAGTCATTGTGATTCATACACAAAGTTGATGAGTTATGGTGATTCATTTAGATAACCTTCAGAAAGTTGGCTGCTGAGCAGAAAAGCTCCTTTACACTAAAGTTTCTATCCACATTAAGATTACTTAATTCTCTACAGCGCTGACCATTTTACAGCACTTGTCTGTTAGCCCTAAGCTTGACAGAGTATTACAAAAGGAAGAGGCTCCAGTGTTTTCAATATTTTACTTGGGTGCACAACTTCCTTATATAATAGAAACCGTTTTCAAGAACATGCTTAAAGCTCTACTTTTGTAACTGATGTGTTACAAGAGCTTAAATAAGATATAGAGAGCGTCAAAACCTGTCATAGCAAACTTGCCATAATTTACTACTCAATCAAAGGCGTGTCCTGCAACAGAATTACAGAATTAAGCCTGAGCATATCCTCAGTGCATGTTTATACTCGGGTGTAATCACGGTCTGTTGCCTCCTTGCTTCCGCAGTGGAAATTCTTCAGTGTGTGTTGAACACCTGCTGCTTCACCCTCTTTATCACTTCACTGCCTCTTCTGTTGCTTTTCAACTCCTACCGTAATTGCATATTCAACATTACAACTGTTCATTCAAACTGTCCATTGTTGTCATACATTTTGTAACCAATCATCTTTTTTCTGTTTCTTTGTTTTTGTCTGTGTCTATTTTGTCTTACACCTTCATCACCTTTCTTCATCTCCCTCTGACCCATGACCTTTCCATGCAGACTCCACTTTCTCCAGCATCCAGACATGTAGTCAACAGCATAAGCCAAGCACATCCTCCTTGTGAACACTTTATCCTCTTGAACAGGTAATTGTGCAATTGCGTCTATAAGTATATATATCTGTGTGCATTTATGTGCCTTTGTGTATATGTTATTGTGGAAACACAGCAGACATGTCTTACCTAAATAGAAGTGGGAATCATTGTTGAAGTTACCTCATTCATTCTCATGTGCACATGAACCCCTGTATGCTGTGACTACAGCCCTAGTGTCTTATGTAACTTGTACAGATGTGAGGTGAAACCAGGAAGGTTTTTCTATCTACAGAAGTTGACCCAACAGAATACCATCCAGTCTGCTGACACATCCATGCAGAAGTGTTCAGTGTGTTCTGTCCCCGACAGATACAGCTGTTTATGTGAGAGACCAGAGAAGAAGGGCTAAGGACCCCATACTTTCCATGCCAGCCCTGTCACATAATCCTACCAGCCTTACTCGTTGAGTGTGTGTAGTGACGGTGGTTTAAGAATATTCATAGTGTAGGTCTGCTTACATGTTCTGAAAGACTCTACTCAAAAGCCAACAGACACTCTAGCACAGTAATACACATGCACATTATGCCCCCCTCTCAGCCCCACCTACCCAGAAACACACAAACACACACACACACACACACGCACACACACATATACATGCACATAAACAAAACAAAAAACAGACCATGGCTCAGGGGAACAGGGTGTTCCTGAAAAGGAGAACAGAGAGCAGGGGTTATTTTAGTCATCAGAGCAGGCAGACAGACTGATAGCTTAATGTGGAAAGGGTGTGTTTTTGTGAGTGCGCATGTGTCTGTGCAGTGATGAAAAAGCTGATGCAGTGTGTATAAACACAGTGTTGCATTTGGAAACATTTCGTGTGAATAGGTATATGAATAGGTATGTTGTTTTAATAGTTTTAAACTTCAGAAATTATTAGAAATGGTCATGGAAAGGCTTGAGAATTTTTTTAAACAATAACTTGGGTTTTCATTTCTATTATAAGTGAGGTTCAATTGTTCTTATAATGTGTGAGAAGTGCCTGACCAGGTATTTTTTAATAATGCACACCACATGACTTTTTTTTGCAGTGCTTTGCTCACATACATGTCAATGGACTTGCCAGCTTTTGCTAGAGGACACCTGAGTGCATGTACATTATGTACACATCTCTCATTTAATTGTTGGCTGTTAGAAAAGCCTTGCTTGGCATCGCACACTCACTTCCAAAAATACACACTCCACAAATTAACACCATGTTCCTGAGCACAGGTGCCATGGTCACACACTGCCTCTGCCTGCGTGTATACTTATGTGTATGTGTGTATGAATGTGAATGTATTACACTATTTACGGGAAGAAACTACTCTAAAATTGTCACTACAGTGTGCACAGTATGTTTAATGTATTGTACAGTATGTTTAATGTATTGTACAGTATGTTTTTCACACTTTGTGCGCTTTTTTTGTTGGCATGTGTGGTTGTGACTAATCTGTGGCACAATCCAGAGTTGACCTCTGACCCTGGCGTCCTCCGCTCTGCATCCTCCCACTAGCTATCATTGATTGAAGTGAAGGAACTGTGACATCACAGTGTTGGAAACACAGTGGCCACTCTGTGCTCCTACTGCGTCACAGATGCCTGCTTACCCCAGTGGATGCCAGGCAATGGGAAGGCCCACGTGGGAGATCATGCTGCCTGGTAGCTGTGTGTCACCATATAATGTCAGGGAATCTGTCTTTCAGATATCCTGTCTGAGTGTGTGCACATGCGTTACAGTCCATAAATATTATGTATCATGGCTCAGTTGCTACAATACATAGGCAAGTGTAAAAGTGGCCATGATATCTAGTAATTTCATTTTGCAGATTTTGCTAATTTACATAGCTAATACCCTTTATTTACATATATTTTCTTTCTAAAACTGATAAATTTCAGCTCTGATTATTCATAAATAGTCTTATTTTGTCCTTTAAGACCTTTGTCTTAGTCTAAATTTAATTTTTATTTATAAAGACAAAATATATTGCCTCAGAGGTCTTTACAGTCTGTACAGTGCACAGGTCTATCCTTAGACTCTTCCAGAACCCATGTCCTTCTCTGGCTGGCATTCCTACCTTGCTGAGTGAGTTTGGAGATGTTATCACTCCACTTGTCATACTCTATAAATACACTGTGCAACATTCCACCACAGTGTGTGTATGTGTGCACACACACTTGTTTGTATGTCTATGTAAGTATTCAGCACCTTGAAAGAGACAGTTACTATTACTACAACATTAGGAAGGTCATCCTCTAAATTTCCAAATGTTTCCAAACGCATCAGTAGTTGTGTGTGTGTAGATAGATAGATAGATAGATAGATAGATAGATCACTGTGGTGATTATTGTGTCTTCACTTCTGTATCTTTGTATTTCTTATATGTATACATATATCTATATCTATATATCTATATATATACTGTATATGGATATAGATATATTTATTCTTCTAGATTTTTTAGTTTGCATTTTGAGTTAGTTTGGAGTCAATCTTTTCTTCAATCCAAATGGTTGTACATGTTTGTGTTGGAATGTGTGTGTTTCTGTGTATCTCTTGCATGGGTGTATGTTTTTCATGTGGGCAATCCAATGGGCACAAAGCGGGCAGTGTGTGCCCTTTTTGGGTGCTTCGGACAACAGGCGGCTTCAGTCCTGCTCAATAGGAGCTGCCCTTCTTATTGTACCTCACACACAATGAGCTTTTCTCTCTCAGTGTGTCTTTCTCTGTGTCTTTCTCTATTTATGGCCATGTGCAGACAGTGTTCTGATGACAGACTGCACCAATCTGAGTCTGATTGATGTCCCTCTCACTGCTTTTCTGTTGCTTATTTCACAGCACATGACACACATTACATAGGTTCCCAGTCTCACCTTTTAGTCCAGACAAGCTTAGTCATGCAGGAAATGAACACAAACCATTGCAGAAGGGGAACTTTTAGCCTGGGAGTCCCCACAGAGACTCTACATGCATGTGTGCATGTTTGTGAGTGTGTGTATACATGAGAAAAAAGAGGAGAGGTTGCAAAGGGGTGACTGGTGTTCCCCATGGTCTTTCTGTTCACATGATCACCCAAGAACAACAAAGCCACATGACTACCATATGACCTTTCCATCATTGCCTCATTATGGATCAACAGATCTAGGGGCGATAGAGTATTACTGAGAACTTCCTAGTTTCCTTGTTCAAACTAGCATTTGTCAACCATAGCAGTTGACCACCTAATGTATGGTAGTTAGACTCAGACAGAGCATGTTCATATATTAGCCTTGAGATGCTGTTTTTTTTGCTTTGGTTGTTATATGTATGTCCTGGACTGTACTATGCACAATCCACTGATATGTCACCAAATATTAAGTGGAGTGGTAATATACAAACTAACTTACATCATTACAAGCTGTATCTATCCTACTGTGATTTGTTAGTGATTCTTTGATTATCAGATTTGTTCTATGTGTTTTTTGCTTGTCTTGGAGCTGACTATAAAATCGGAGATAATTAAAAAGTGTGCCATAGATATGTAGTAGTTAAAGGATTTGGTACTGTATAGAACTGTCACCTCACAGCTAGCAGGACCTGGGTTTGAATCCAGTGGCCTGCCAGGTCCCTTTTTGTGTGAAGTTTGCCCTTTTTCCAATGCTTATGTGGGTTTTCTCTGGGTACTCTGGTTTCTATCCACAATCCAAAGACACACAGTTAGGTTAACTGGTGACTCTAAATTGCACATAGGTCTGAGGGTGAGTCTGAACACTTGTCTGTCTCTATATGTCATCTCTGTGATAGAGTGGTGACCTGTCCAGGGTGTATCCTGCCTCTTGCCTCTTGACAACTGAGACTGGCTCGAGCACCAGCATTACTCTTATGAGGAAAAGTTGTTAAGATAATGGATGCATTGATGGATGGATGGCTTATCAAACAAATGTGAAATAAAAAGTTCAGGTTTTTGGAATGGATCATAAATCCAACCCCACATTTGCATTACTACATAATAGAGAGACTGCTGTTGATAAATAGCTAGATAGATAGATTAATAGACAGAATGCTTTGGCAAATTTAACTTCACTATTTTCATTTTGTATATATGACTGATTACGTTTTTCATTATGCACTTTTAATTCCAAGAAGACCTATATTTTAATCTTTCATTATGTATATGCAAGAGAGACATCATATGAGTACACTGCACTTTATAAACAACCTGACTTATTCTCTTACCTATTAGGAATACTCAAAGGCATATACATGGATGATGCTCAACATTCACAATCCACAGTCCCAGAATAGGGAACAGGTAGAATTGTCCAGCAAACACAATCTCCCAGGACCTCCATAGCTTATTTAGTTATTATTTTTGGCATTTAAATCATATGAAAATAGTGCAGTTACTTCTTGATCAATATCATCTGAGAGCCTTGAACAGCCATTCTCAGGGAGACTGCCATAACCTGTTAACATATTGATTTTGGTACCTTACATTTATGTAATGTGGGTTGGTTTCAGAACTTTTGACCACACTTATTATCATTTAACCATTGAATGAGTATGTCAGTGTAATAAGTATGTCCATGACCCTTATCTTGAAGTAGATGACGGGATACCCAAACTGCTCTGACAATCTATTTCACTGTTAAATAGCCAAGAGCCAAAGTTAATACATACTGTAAGACCACCTAACCCAAAGATACAGCTCAGTAAACATGTATATCACAATGTTGCACCCTTCCCCTTTTCTTCTCACATTTCTCTTCCTGTCACTGATTCACCCATGAATAGCTACACGCTGAGGCAATAGCAACAGTTTACTCTCCATCCACATTTGATATATACAGTGTTTTCTTGTTTGGGAATTACTGCAGACTTTTGATGGAGAAGATTACCTTTTGGAACAATCAGATCAAATTCACCTTGATTTCTGTGCATTTCCACAAATTTTCCGTGTTTCATTTTTATATTTCATTATCTTTTTTCTTTTGTCAAAGTCATCTCCACTCTTCTCATTCTAAGCTTCCTCTACATCTCGGGCTGGACTGCGGTACACTGACGTCAGCTCGCCCTCCCCTGCCCCCTCGCCCCCCAGCAATGGCCTCACGCATCGGGCTGCGTATGCAGGTAAATCACTGTACTATACCATCCAGTGTGCAGTACATGCAAGTTATGGGTATATGGGTCTGTCTGATTTATTGTTAAGGGGAGTGGCTATAGATATTCTGGTCCTTACATTTAGGCATGACTTTTATTTGAAGGGCAAATAGATGCAGCAACCAGGTTTTCCACTGATAAATTTGGCCTTGCTATATGGCCCATGCATACTATAAGTATGCAAAGTGTGTATATATATAATATACTGTGCATACTTTTCTTATAGGGTAATTTAGTAGATGTGAGTCCCCAGTTGTTCTCTGCTAACAAGCGGGTTGCTCTTTGTGTCCTCACTTAAAAAAAGCACAGGGGCAGAGTAAAGTCAAAAGCAACATCTCCCTTTAAAGGTTATAGGTCAGAATGTTTTAATGAGCATTGCTGTGATCTTTGTGTGTGTGTGTGTGTGTGTGTGTGTGTGTGTGTGTGTCCAGCTGATGCGAGACCAGCTGCAGCAAGAGGAGCAGCGTGAGCGGCAGCAGCAGCAGCAGCAGAATGCAGCCCTGCAGTACATGCAGCATCGCATGGCCGGGCCACCTGCACCCACTCCAGCCATTAGTACTCCACAACATTACCAAAGTATGCAGGTCCCCGTGGAGGTTCTTAAGGTTAGTAGGGATAGAACAGACGTTTTTCATCATCATTTAATCGCTTTCTTTTTGTTTTCTGATTTCTTACTTGCTTAATTAGCCAATAAAATCGATGTGTCCATCACAGTTTCCCAGAGTCAGGGTGATGTCTTTTGAGGCATCAAAATATTGAGTTTACATTAACGTAAAAATGGCAAATGCTTAATTGGGAGAAGCTGGAACAGGCAATTACTTGATAAATTAGGCTACTTGTAAAATGATAGCATGAATTGTTTTTCCTGTACTGATCACTTAATTAAATAAATATTAAAGTTAGTGTGTGAATGTAGTCTGTGCTTTTGATCATAAATGGTACATAATGGACATTTCTTATTTTGACAGAAGTATTTGGACAGGAAAAGAACAAAAATACACATGATTTGTTGCTTAATCTGTTGTTTACTGAGCACATTTCCACCCTTCTATATACTTTTTTTAGGCTTGGACTGGACTACCGTTTAGTATTTAGTATGTTGAAATTTAAAAAATCTTAATGAATACTAATTCCTCAAAGACAAAGCACAAAACAGATCTGATTGATAAAAAAAGATCTTGGTTAAAGGATATAAGAATATGAAGCTCCAGTACTTTTATTAATACACTCACATTAGGAGTGGAGGACAGGAGGGTGCAGCAAAGACTTCAATGGCCATTGTGTCCTCTCACACAGCAATCAGGGACAGATATGACAAAAGAAATAGAGAGAAAAATGTGGTGGAGCAGCAAGCAGGTAGGGAGACAGAAGGGGGACTAAGACCAGCAGATAAGAGAGGTTTGACATGTTTTGTGATAGGACAGACAGAAGTGATGTAGATAGTCTGAGTCAAACTGGGACAGATAAAGCTGAGGTGGCATTTTGCCTGATTCCAAAGATGCCTGTGTGTTTCCTTATCTTTTGATGGTGTGTGTTTGTGTGGATATGGGATTGTGCAATACTCCATTATGTTCTCGCCTGTGTTGCTTTACATTGTAAATCTCTAGTGTGTATACGCTGCTAACTGTATCGCTGTATCGACAGTTTACTCTGTGTGGAATGGAGTTTATGAAATCTCTTAGAGTTGTCAGTGTTCGTCCTTTTATGTTGTAGATAAGGTGAGCTGGTCATCAGGCCCATTGTGCCTGTCATAATTCACATTCTGTTTCTTTGCGCTTCGTGTGTGCTGACAACAGGGCCAGTTATTTTGAAGAATTGTGATTTTTTTTTTCTCTGGCTCATGTGAGCCAGACACTGACACTCACCACCAGGAATAGGAGAAATAAGTGGAAATACATATTTATTGGAATGTTTCTGGATAATGTAATGTGGCTGTTGGTTATAAAACGGGGGGTTTGATGAGTTGAATCTCTTCCTCTTTAGTAATGGAAAGTAGCCGTTTGCGGCATTACTACTGACTTAATGCTACTGTGTAATGGGACAGGTAGTATAATGGAGTGAATTACCTTAAAAACATACTAAACATTAATGAATGATTTTAAATGTATTTTTTATGATAACCAACTGTGTATAGGGTTGGAGACTGATATGTTGGTGTCTTCTGACTTGATAGAAAGCAGACGACGCTGTGAGTAATATTTGCAAAATATTAATTTTAAGGACAGTATCAGTATATTTACATATTTTTTATATATGTTTACATAAATTGCAAAAATATATGCATTATGGCTTTCACATAAGAGCTGCCTGGTTAGTGCAAGTGAATCTGTAACCTGGCATCATGCAATAAATGTATTTTAAACCCACACAAACAGCAATATCTTTAAGAATGTCTAAATTAAAAATGGTATTGGTAAAAATATTGTCTAATTCTATGCATATATAATAAATATATATATATAATATATGCATTTTATATGGATCAGCTACCTTACTGTCAACTCTGTCTGTCTTTTCAAGTTTTTGTAATCCAACTCCCAATTCACTTTTTTTTTGCTTGATCATATTAAAATCATTTTAATATTGTCAGTGCACAAGTTAGACTGCCAGCCTCTTCATTAAGACTGTCAGTCATGTTGGGCTGGTAGGTTTGTCTTTCAGCAGCACCAGATAACAGCTATGAGGCCTGTATGTTCCATGTTTCCACAGTTCATCAGTCCAATCCAACTCAATAAGAGGAAACATCAACAAAGATTTGGATAAATATGCTAAATTAATAATTGAATAAGCTCGAATAACATCTTTTCACTATTCATCTTTAATACAGGTACAGACCCACCTAGAAAACCCCACAGACTACCACATCCTTCAGTCTCGGAGGCAACAGGTGAAAGAATACCTGTCCACCACTTTTGCCACGAAACAGGTACCTGTTTATCTGAATGCCTTTACTCTGTGCTGCATATGTCAACTTATATCCACATAGTATTGTACATTATTCTCTGTCAGTACTCTGTCAGTCATTAACTCAATAATCGCCCATTCTCGCTCTCTCTCTCTCTCTCTCTCTCCTCTTGTCCTTAGGCAGTTAATGCAGTAGCAGGACTGATTCCACCCTCGCCTCCCCCAAACATGGTACCCCCAGGGGGTTCATCATCTGCCCCACCACCCCTCCACTCACCACATTTACGCACTGAGCAGCTCATGTCTGGAAACAGTGCCCCCAACAGCCCCATGGCCATGCTCAACATTGGTTCCAGCCACGAAAAGGAGGTAGATGCCTTCAACAGGAAAACAGTGGCATAAACTTTTATTTCTGGTCATTTTAGAAAGTACAATTTACAACAGTTAGACAAATATATATAGGTAAAATATGACTTAATTACACCGACATATATAATTACGAGGGTTGAATATTACCCTCAAAGTAAAATTTTTGTACACATTTTATGAAGGTATCAAAATGATTGCAGTAGTCTTTGTAGGCATTTGTAAATGTACTGGTATTAATGTTTTGTGTGGTTTGTGTAGTTATTGGATGTGTTGACTTGCAACAATTGACACTAACTATGACTGAAGTTTAAATGCTCCATTATGGCATTACTACAGTAATTACAGCTTAACAAGTGACAGGGAAACAAAAGAACCTGGCAGACTTTGACCAGTTCTCCTTCTCCAGTGTTTGACCCCTCTTCTTTCTGCAACTCAGAGAAAATAATTTTACTGGTTAGGCTCCATGATAGAGGTCATCATGTCTCTTCAGTGCTTGCACTTGCAGGCAAGTTCAGCTAAAGGTTTATATGCCACTAGTGTCAGGTGATGTAGTAAAGGTAAAAAGTAGTGACAGTGTTTTCAATGTGATATTTTTTAACATTGCAATAAAAATCAAGGGAAGCATCTGTCTTAATGTTAGACATCACAATTTATAATCAAATAAATAACACTGCTCCCATTTTGTTTTGTTTTTTTCAGATGGATGAGGTCATTGATAACATCATTGACATGCAGTCCAGTTATGATGATATGCAGACATACATTGACCCTGTCCAGATGCCTAACACAGTAAGTAGAGCCAAAACACAAGAGCCAATGCACCTATAAGGTGGTTTTTATTTTCCTTTGTATAATCAGCACACTTTGGCTCATTTTCTGTTATATGATTTTAGTTTGATTGTGTCCAAAGATGCGTCAATTAGGTTTAGTCAATTCTGTATTCAGATGGCAGTGACCAGTGCAATTAAATGTTTGTGCTGTGTAGTTATTTCTTTTTTTTTTTTTTTTTCATAATTTCATTTGATAGGAAGTCACGACAAATAAAAATGCAAGGTTTTAGGTTGGATCAACTTTTATGTATTACAAGTACATCACTAGAATTCCCAAATGTTGTATTCAGTGTATATGGAACGCTCTGAAAGCCTGATCCACTTTTAAAAAAAGAAAGAAAAACACTTATTTTAGGCCCAGGTTGCCCTAAATGAGTCATAGGCTCAGAGATGCCGAGTCATCATTACTCGTACTTTGGGTTTTCAGTAGTTCCTACAATGATTTCTCCTGCATTTGTTATTCTGTCTCTCTCACGTGGTGTCTTTGGTTCATTTATTCTTTTTGATTGTTGTTGTTGTTGTTGTGTGTAAATTTCGACTGCGATGAATTTAGCAAATATTTTATGTTCATAGGCAGGCTTTGTAGTTTTGCTTCAATTGTGATTTATTTTTGGCTTTTGATCTGTTTTTATCCATATGTGCAAACCCAAATTCGCTGACACACATTTGTAAAATTGATTTATTCCCTACCAACTGTAGGGAAGACATGCTAGTAGAGGACTGTGCAGGGCTTTGTGTTTGAGAGAGGTAACTCAGAAAATTAACAATTAAACTGCTACCAGTTAGAGTTCAACTTGTTTACAAGACATTCAAAGAGAGGGGGAGGTAACGAAGTAGAAGGGGGAGGAAAAGAAGGGAGGAGGGAAAGGGGGTGAGGGCAATTTGTGTAAGGGGAAAACAGGCTGAAAGTCCAGTTAGGGGAAAGTTCACTCTTGTTTAGTGGGGAGCGGGGGTAGAAGAAAGGCAGGATTGGCACTACCGAGGTCATTCTCCTGGGACAGGGGCGGCAGTGCTAGACTGAGCTGCTGCGTGTGCTACTTGTGCCTGGGAGAGAAGAAGAAAGGGCACTGGAGTAGTGAGGCTAGGAGTAGAGGATGAAGGAGATGAATAAGACTTATGCAATTGTGGAAGTTATTGAAGGAGAACAGATTCAGCTGGTAAGAAACAGAAGTGTTGTTGTTTGTTAGACTGTTTGATAAGCAGTTGGTTGGTGTACTAGGACTTGTTTTTTGTTTGCAGTAAACTACGGTTTGTAGTGATGCAGAGGCAGCTTTAATTTCCAGCCTTGGGTCTCTGATTAAAAGATGGGAGACGGCATGGGGTAGTGGGGAGTGCAAAGTTTAACTGTGAAAAGTTTTTACATTTGTGTGGGTGATGGGTGGATGAATATTACTGGACTTGAATCATGATTATTGCCTGGGTTTAAATTGAGGTTGAGCATCGTCTTTGGGCTCAATGTATATGGAGTGTGAATATTAGCAGGACTAGACTGCAGGCTCAAGCACATTGTGTGGTCTGACACACTGTTTCACAGATGTATGTGTGTGTATGTGTGCCTGTGTGAGTGAGAGAGAAACCCAGACAATCTTTTCTAGCTTTATCTGATAGTATGTCCTCTGTGGTTGATTGCTTTAATCACTGTACTTGCACGGCTTTCTATGTGTGTGTGTTTATAACATCACACTGAATGATAAGATTATGTGAGTGATCAATCTGCAGGATGATCAGTACGTGTGAAACTAGCACAATACATTAACAGAGAGAAACTCAAAGCACAGATCAGTATGTTAATAGTGCTGCATTTTCAAACATATCACTGATGTTGGCAGCATGTTTTACATAACGCTGTTTAACATACACTGGAAACAAAAATTCCCAACTTAGAGACTAGTTAGTAAAACTCACCTGCTAAGCCTCGTGGGGATTAATGCGGAAAACTCAATGGAATTCCTGGAATCTCAAAGTTTAGTAAAAGCTAGGGACACCACTGAATACCAGGCACGAGTGAAGGGTTCCACTCTTAGTGTGTGTGAATGTGTGTGTGTGTGTGTGTGTTAATGGTATCATGCCTTGTTCAAATAAGTTACATGAGTTTTGTCTAGAACGATGGGCATGAGAAGTCAATTCACAAGAATGGAGGAGACTGGGAAGTGGGAGTTCTTTCAGAGTGTGTGTATTGTATCATCAGTGCACAGCAAATGTCAGAATGAGTCAGTGTTATGTGTAAATTTGCAACAGAGCACAGATTGATTTTAATATTAATTATAGAAATCAGTCATTAAGCCAAATTTTGCAAGTATTTGAAAATGAAAAACTACTGTACATTCCCTGTTACTATGACACCATTGAGATAAAGACCAACTAGACAACTGAAAATGCAATTTTATACACTTAAACAGCTTAACATATGAATAATTATGCTGCTTCACCTAGAATATTGTGTATTAGTGCTGAAAAAAGACCTGGATATTGCAGTTTTTCCAGGTGATGTATTTCCTCCTTACCTATGAAAAATTTCACTTCATCTCCATGTTCTTTAGATCTTTTTTTAATTGAACAGAGTATAGCCTGACTTCTGTATTTACATAAAGAAGTCAGGCTGCAGAGGTGTCCGTGTATATTTATGTGTATGTTTAGTCTCACAGCTCACACAGTAGCCAGCAGATAAGGCATCTTTTTCTTGGAGTTCTTTATCTTTTAGGCCTCATTAGCAGCGTCACATTTGCCCTCACTTTAGGGCGTGCGACACAGTTGGTAAAAAGACATAAAAAGTGAATTGCACTCTGTAAACCCATCAATTAAAAGCAAATCATGTCTTTTTAGGGGTCTGTAAAATATATATATATATATTACACAACGTCTAAAGTGCAAGAGTGAAGAGACCTCTCTACAAGTGTCTAAGAGAAGGAGAAGTCAGAGGAGAGAAACAAGCCATAAAGAGAGATAACACAGACAGCATGATAGTTAATCATTGCTGTGTGTTTGGCAGACCACTTTATGTGTGATATTATTGCATTATCTCCTGTTATGTGGCTTTATAGCACACTAAACATGAACACTGACTTTATAAAGGCACTCACTGAGGTGTGTGAAGTAGGAAATGACCCATCTGGGAATCATAAAGAAATGATCTATATCTTTACCAGTTTGACAAGTGTTTGACTCAATGTTTTAATTACTTTTAAAATTTTGATTAAGTTTAGCAGTAAACCACAGGTATAGTGTATTTTGTGCAATGCGGCATTGTGGTTAAATACCTCTCCTTTGTCTTTACTCCTTTACAGAGATTTATGATGTGTAGTTGTCTATAGCAGACATAATCTTTGTTTCTTTCTAGTTTTTCACAAAGTTCCATTTCTTGTGTGCAGTGTATTTTAAATGTGTCTAAATGTTTCCATGTGTGTGTCTTCCCAGCTCCCTCTGTCTAGCAGTCACCTGGATGTGTACACAGGTCCAGGGATGAAGGGGCCAGGCATTGCTATGACCAGTAACTCCTGTCCTGCCAACCTCACCATTAAACGAGAACTGTCAGGTGTGAAACTGTAAACTGTAATAAACTTATGATAGCTAGGGAGTTGTACAAACCATTAACACTTCTCAAACTATTAAAATGTTCAATTGAAACCTGCTTGTGACTGAGTGGATGTAAAACATGAACTTCCACCTTGTCGTGTCCATTAATGTTTTGGAATTAGTTTGCACTGAAAGTGATTTCTGTTGTGCAGCAGTCACAGACATTAGTTAATCACTTTTTGTTATTGCAAAGACGCAGAAGTCCGTGCACTAGCAAAGGAGAGACAGAAGAAAGACAACCACAATCTGAGTAAGTGTTTCAATTAACATGCTTTTTAACCCTACACACACACACACACACACACACACACACACACACACACATGCAGACACCATAGTTTGTCTCTTGCAGAAACAGTTTTATACAGCCCTGGGCTGATTTAGCTGACTTAGTGCAACTAGTGGGTGGATGGTTAACCTGGTCATTTCTGCTGTTCTGGCACTTCAGTGTAATTGCCTGTGACTGTGTGTGCGTGTGTGTGTCTCTTTTTGTACTTTAGTGTGTATTTCCATAGGAGATTTGCACTTCCATTTTATGCACTATGAGGCCAACCCATCAAATACAGAATTAAATAATTTTGTCTCCCTATTTTTATATTTATCAACCTTCTGTCTTCTTTTCTCTTCCTTAGTTGAGAGGAGGAGGAGATTTAACATCAATGATCGCATCAAAGAGCTGGGCACCATGATACCAAAAACCAATGATCTGTGAGTTGCTATCTTTACGCTGTGTTTATGGATAGATAAGATTGTTTAATGAAATCTAACCGCAAGTTACTTATGTATGGAAATTGTCTGTGTGTACTTTACTGTGTACTTAGTGATGTTCGCTGGAACAAAGGCACTATACTGCGTGCGTCTGTTGAATACATCAAACGCATGCAGAAGGATGTTCAGAGGACCAGAGAGGTGGAGAACAACTTCAAAAGGATGGAGATGGCCAACAAACAGTTGTTGCTACGCATTCAGGTAACACTCTCTGACATGCACACAGAGACATTCAAACACAGACAATAAATTGGTACTGATAATGACGTCTTCCACTCGGTGTGTGCAGGAGTTGGAGATGCAGGCACATCTGCATGGCCTGCCCAGCACCTCTCCCTCTGGCCTGAACCCAGCTGACCTGATGGCTCAATTTATAAAACAAGAGACCAGCCCAGAGGAGAACCTTTCTCTCCCCCAGGTACAAGCCCACCATGCCCCCCAGCACCTACCCCAGAACCAGGCTCAACCCCAGGCCCAGCAGCACCACTTCCTCCATCAAAATCAGCTCCACTCCCAAGGCCAGGCTCAGCCTCAGCCCAGGCAGCTGCCACTACTCCCTCAACACCTTCAGCCACAGCCACCAATTCAGTTCCCAGCAGTAGGCAGCTCCCAGCCCTTTGACTTTGCACAGTCACTGGACTTGTGTGATGGGATACCCGGCTTCTCAGACGGCATGTCAGGGCTGGGTGACCTGTCCGGACTGGATGTCCAGGGGAGGAGAGGCGAGCTGGGCTTCCTGATGATGGACGAGCCCTTGTCCCCCATGGGCAGAGACCCTCTGCTCTCTGCAATGTCTCCTGAAGCCTCGGTCGATTCCAGCCGCAGATCCAGCTTCAGCATAGAGGATGGGGACATGCTGTAGACATATGCATACACATCCATGCACTCTTACAAACACAAGCACACACATGCACACAGATGGGTGACATCAACAGAAGGTTCGATACTTTTACAGAACACACACCAGAAGTAAGTCAGGCACCGTACATCAGATATTGATCAACCGCACACCCACAACATGAAGCACATATTGTACACATCACACAATTAGAAAATACAGGATGACACTCAATTGTGGTACAATTATCTATTAACAGCACAAGCAAAGGATGGTGCATAGCACTCACACAGTGAGCACATTCTATACATTATGTATAGTGCATCCACACACACACACTCACACACAGCCAACTGCCTTTGTGATAAACCGAGCAGCTTGAAACACTGCCAGGTCAGGAGTTATATGGCACACTTGGCCTTGTTTCCATAAAGGTGGCTCTGAATCATAATTAAACAACGGACAAAAACCAGCAGTTAATTAGACTGAAGTTATCAGATGCAAGGACAAGAGAGTGCATGGTCTCACTTGATAGAGGACAAGTTATTTTCCCCTTTGCATCAACCTCTTTCAGTAACCATAAATGATGGAATAAATGATGGTGAATAAAATGGAAATAGCTTTATGGTCCTGCATGAATAATTTATATCAAGGAGATGCAGTCCAGTCACTTTTGTTCTGTTTGTTTTTTTAACATTAGCTCTGTTAGCCGTTTAAGCTGTAAGCGTACTCTCTAAGTGGACGATGTAGAAGGCAGGTGATCCTGTCTTTTTATGTCACTTAGTTTATCGGCCTTTAACTATTCCCACAACACTGTAAAGAGTGTTGGCTTTTGAAAAAGAGTACAAAAAACAATTTCATATTCCTTGGAATACACTGTGTCATAAAATCTCCAAGGTGTCAAAATACTCAGGTACTGTAACAGGGTATAGAAGCAGGATCATTTTAACCCGAACAGGATGCTAAGCTTAACTGCAGAAGGGCCCGAACTACTATCAATGTGCCTTTTTAGTTTTGCAGCTGCTGCTCCTCAAAGGTGTGTTTTCACGGCCACAATAAGAGTTTAGACTTAATATCACATTTAATTATACCCGTAATTCCTCTAAGTAAAATTCCTTAGCAGCTATACCTTTAATAATGTTCTTATTAAGTGTCTTTGTAGGGCTGGTACTAGAAGTCCAGACGAAGGAAAGCTAGAGTGACAAAGGCTGACAGTATTTAAGGAAGAAGATAATTTGTCCCAGTTGACAGCAGCAGTAGTAATTTTCATTGTAAAACCACCGCAATACCACACACACATGTATTCACAGTCTCACTTGGGTCAGAAACAGGCATGCATTAACATGCTCGCACTCACCTTGTGTACACATAGACATTGTAGTGCTCAAATACAGATATGTTATGCAGTGTGCCTTGAGACTGATTTCATATCAGCATGTTAACATGTCTCTCATGCTTCAATCTCTCCCCTGATGGGTTGAATGAAGCTGCCAGCTGCAGAGGTGAAGCTCAGGTCAGCTGTTCAGACTGCCACCGTTATACCACTGTCTTCTGTTTTCACAGTGATGGACGGAACACGTTGAGGTGGACTTGAGTTATAGACCTTGGCTTTGATTTAAAATAGGTTATGATCAGTACTGATGAGGGTAGAAAATAACTTTGGTGATTTTTTTCTGATTAAAATAAGTGTTTGCTTTCTTTGTTACGGTTTGTTTTTATTTTATCTCCCAAAGCACTGGAAACTATGTTATTATTTTGACTTTGTACATGGAAGAATTATGGAATAAGATTTATTTCAGATGTTTTATGCCACTAAGCCACTTAAATGTATTTTATTTGTATTTGTTTGTAGTTTTATTTCAATTTTATTCCAAAACTACCCTTTCTTCTCAGAGCCATTTTCAGTAAATACACTGTAAAGGCATTTAAGCCATCTGTGTTTCATTGGAAGCTAGTGATAAACTTTCAGATTTCAAGTAACTTTAGAGAGATGAAGAGATTGTACATTTGTGATGCCATTTTTATATGATTTGGATTTTATTTTTCTCTTTGTTTGAGCTTTACATTTTTGAAACAAGATGTAGAAAGAAGGTGATTCTTTAAAATTTAAAAATTTCAAATTGTTCATTTTATGAATGTAAGGTTTACCAGTGGTTCTGGTCAGATTGAAGCAAGTTGGTGTTCTCACCATGCCACCTTCCTCTTTTTTACGAACATAAACTCTGAGCCGAGGAGTGGTGGGTGGAGGCGTTTTGTCACTGACTCTGCATTTGTGTCTGTGTCATTCAGAGTTGTGCCTTTTCCCTATTTGCCACAGTTTGACTGTTGTACCATCACCCAACAAACACTCCAGAGAAAGTTAAGACCTCTTCTCCTCTTCCACTAGAGGGCGCTCCCGCGAGCAAACTAAATGGGGAAATGGCTCTGATTTTAATGAAAATATAAAATGTTTTAGCTGAATCCATTTACTGGCTTTTAGCGTTTTTTTCCCCCACAGGTATAACATGAGAAATCATGAAGTTTGTGAGTGTCTACTCTGGGGACAAAACTAGTTCACAATAATGTTTTCACATCAATCTGCTGATAAGGGAGCATTTTTATTCTTAGGTTTATGTGCACAACAAATATGATTAGTGACATCACAACCAGTTTGGAGGCCAATCAGATGTGCCAACTTAAAGTGAAAACTTGAAATCTCAAATTCTTTTGCACTGTATGTCCACCAGAGAGCACCAGAGATCCATTTGGAGATAGTGTGTTCTATTTGTCATAGTGTGTTCTGTGATAATGCCATCATAGTACTCAGTTGCAGCGCAATTACCTTTATTTAAATACAGTTTAAAATCCAAGTCTCAATTTTGTGAGTGAATCACAGTAGACTATGTTTGGGCAGAAAACATTACTGATTGTTGTTTCTCTTTTGAATTAGAAACTTTTTATAAAATCCCAGTAAACCTGGAGCAGATTCAGTATGCAACTTCTACAACTAAATGTTTTCTCAGAGGTAAAGATATTTCACCTATTTGCTTTTGTTGTCTGGTTTCTTCTTTTTTACATCATCTACTGTCAGGGGCTGTTTCAGGTTGCTCCATAACCCGTCTAACAGACTTCCTTAAGGTAAATCAGGTTAATCTTATTCCTGATACACACACACACACACACACACTGGCTGATGCCGCAGAGAATGTTAAAGTGTAGTGGTGATGTCTGCAGCCCATCCACAGGCCCATTCTCCTGGGTCTTTATGATGCTAATGTACTCCCCAGTCTAATAAATCCCTGTAGGAGCTGCAAAGAGTAGATCTTATGGCTCACTCCAGTCGCCACCTTTTCGCCCATCTCCCTTGCAGCACACACACACACACATTGCTATTACTGCAGCAGAAGTGCCTGCCTTGCACTTACATAGATACTTGGGTGGCTGTGTAGTAAGACAGAGAGAGGAGAAGGGTTGAGACAAATCAAAAAGGAAGGTGCAATTTGAGAGATGCTGGCACAGAGTTTAGCCCTGTGTAATGTGTGCTGGAGGTGAAGTAGGAGGACACAGAGAAAAACTCACCACATCTTTTCTGATGTTTGGGTCTCTTGAAGTGCATTTGGAACTGTCCAGTGCCTCCACCGTCAGAAGCAGCAGAAATAGAACGGTACAAATGCAAAGATGCATTAAATAAAGGTAAAATCACCATCTATTAGTAAAACAAATTTTCCTGGAGGAGAGAAATAAAGCTTATTTCTTTCTTCCAACTGATCCTCCTTTTAATCTTTTCTCCAACTCACTGCAACTTCTCCCTCTGTCCGCCCCACTCCCACTCTTTCTGTCCACGGTCGTCTTCTGGCCGCTGGGCACGGTGTGTGTGTGTGTGTGTGCGTGTGAGTCCTCCCTCCTCCCTGGGGAGCAGTGTGTCACTCAGCTTGAAGCCCACGAAAGAGGGGTGAAAGGGGGCTGATTGAGCTAATTTAGCCCCTGGATGTGAGAGCAGGAAAGGCCTCACCCTCTGCTAATAGACAGACATCAAAATGGAGATGAGGGGGGAATGAAAGGAGGGGAGGAAGAGAGGAGGAGGGAGGACTATAAAACTGAGACGACTTTTTGATGGATTTATTTCTTTTTGTCCGAGGGGATATGGAGAAAACTTTTATGAACACTGAGTGACATTGTGAAGTTGGTAAAGGTTTATGTGTGTTTCCTTGAATTAAAACTTGCTGATATTACTTATTGATCCATCCTCGTCCATTAAGATACAGTCAATCACAGTGTGCTTTATGATCTCTCCTCCTCAGGCCACTCACTGCACATCCTTACTGACAGGCAGACTAGAATTCACACCAAAATTACTGGCTTTTACCATATGGATGGAAATTGGAGACACTTTTTATAGCCTCTGCAGGAATACATACCCCTGTAGGACCTGATGGCCCGCTATCAAAAAGCCTCTAATGAAGATGGCACAATGACACAACATTGACTTTAGTTATAAATATGAAACATTGTCTCTGCAGATTTAAGAAGCATGTTCAGTTGAGCTCAGTTCAGTATTGAAACGTAAAAAGCTGTCACACCTTAAAAGTGGCGTGCCTCTGAAAGTCTGAGAGCTCTCAAACACGCAAATAAAGGCACCACTCCTTCCTTTTCTTTTTCTCTCGTTTTCTCACTAACTTAATCTGGACACTGTCACTAGGCACCTTCAGTCCTTCTTCATTCCCACCACTCCTGCCCCTTTTTAGTCTGTCATTCCTTTGTCCATCTTCCTCTACATTTTTAATACTCTTCCCTGACTCCTCTCAACCCCTCGTGCCTCCATTGCCGAAAGAACAGGAGCTCAAATTGGCCGGAGAGATGAATAATGTCCCTGCCATTAACACCGGCATGGATGGATCATTCTTTTCATGTGTGTGCAGATGATGAGATGAGGTGAGGATTGTGTGGTGGTGATGGGGTAGGCTGTGTTCGGCGTATGGTATAATATTATTATTTTTTTAAACTTTGCTCAGATGCAGTGGAGGATAAGGAAAAAGAGTGAAAAGAGTGACTTGTAAGGGAATGCTGAGTCGCTGGGAAGAGAGTGGTAGTGATAGTTTTGTTTACTGTAACTTGCTGAAAAGCACAAATCTTAAGGTTAGTTTACTGCAGCAAATTCACCTTTAAATCTCAGAACTAATCCATAAAAAAATTACAGAATTACACACAATTCAGGCCTAGAAAGAATATTCTGTGAAAGTTATAATTTAAAAATCATCTAACATCATGAAAAATAAATTACAAATCAGCCCAACATTACTACTTTATTGATGAAATTCATTTTTGTACTAAAATTAAGTCCATGTATTCTAGGTTCTTTTGACATGCATATTTTCTCCTAACTAGCCAATAGGGGGAGTTAGTGGTCCACAACACTGTGCACGAGGTCTGACTGACATTTCTTAGTGAAAATGAATATGTTGTTTGCTATTGTAGTGAATGTCATCCACCGACAGAAAGAGCATCTGGTGCAACCTCTGTAAAATTAAGACATGGTGTCATCTCTAAATTCCCTGGCAGGCTGCCTGGGAACATAATGGACAAACTGTTGTTCAGCTGCTTGAATGATCAAAGATAGAACACAAATACCGAAACATCTTTTAGGATTGTGGATTGGTGAGAGACATGCTAAATTAAGCTTGTCATGATTAAAATAAATAATGTGTCTGACACAGAATTTGTCACATTTTGAAGGTTAACCACTCCATCCTTTTCCCTGGTGGTTGATGGAGTGACTATGAGAGTGATGAGACCTGCAGACTTGGTGTAGGTTTTTTCCAGACTTTGAATTTATATTGAGCAAAACCTCATGTGATGGACAAAATTATTATTATATAATGGTGTTGCACATAGGATAGGATAATTCCTATTTAGAGAACTATTTGTTCTCTTGCTGTGTTTGTTTCTCTATCTGTAAATTCATTCATCCACAGATCCATTCATCTTGCAAATCCTCTTCCATTTTATTTGGTCATGTTGTGAGTGAGAGGCTGTTTTGGTGAACTTACAATCTGAAGGTCATAAAAATTTGACTTTTTTTTCATACCTCCCTGAAAAGCAGCATAGATTATACAGCCTACAGCTGTTATCACATTTATGCCCTTCTTCAAGCTTCTTTTTTTCTCATTCTCTCGTCTCCCGCCTTTCAGAGACCTGAAGATAACGGCACGCCACATGACGCCATTGTCCTCCCTCTCTCTCTCGTAGGTGGAGATTTAAAGTTCTGTTTTAAAACTGCCACTGTTCCAATCCTACTTAACCCCCCATCCTCCTCCTCCCCTTGTCTCCCCCCTTCCTCCTGAGTATACTACCTAACCCTTCTGAACTTCAGTCAGAGTTACTGAAGACCCAGAGTACACTGGGGAGTCAGCTACACCGTTGAGAGTGAGACAGAGATAGACTGAGACTTAGCTGCCTGCTATTCTACCCCTCTCTTCGGTAATAAGAAAAGTTTCTGTTCTTTTCTGTGTTACAGCGGGGAGATAAAACTAGGGATCACTCACACTCACAGGTACTTTTGTGCACACTCAAATAAATATATATATATATATATACTCAGAAACACACACATACACACATCTTGGAAATGCACACAGCAAAACATAGAATCAGCAATACATGAGTATAGATGGCACAAAATGGTGGGAACAATATAGAAACAAACTTGCACTTTCATCTCACACAAGCTTCACTTTTGCAAATACTTTTTAAATCTGTAACACAAACTTGTGTGGACAAAGTGAACCAAAAGACAGAAGAAGAGAAAAAGAAACAAGTTTTCCCTGCAAACGGCTCGAAACCCTGATTTGAATTAGAGGGCGATTTCCACAAAGGTCAATGTATTCAGCTGATATCCTAAGAGGGAGGAAATTTAATACCCCTTTTTGGTTGAATTAATTAATTATAATATTAGGCTAGCTCTAGGGGCTCCTTTCTTCAGTGATTAAGTGAGCACATATCTTTAAAAGACTGTGTTGGTCTCTGGGGCCCTGGGCTTCTGAACCTTGGGGTGAAACAGAGAGAGTTGTATTATACATGAAAGGACAGAGAAACAGACCAGTATGCTCACCTCCATGGCAAGGCACACCATGTTCCTTATTTAGATCTTTAATAGCACTTGTCTTTCTTTGCAGGGGCGCTTCTCTGTCACCTGTCTGACCTACTCTAGTCCCTTCAGTGTTGAGCTCAGCATGGCTTAGGTACCAGGTCTGCATCTTCGCATTTGTGTGTGCAAATGTGCAGTAATGATTAATATCCTTAACTTTTGAATCCACATACCACAACTGTCTTAAGTGAAAATACTTATCATGCAGAGCTATCCCTTTCAGTTTTAAATTATTAAAACTGTAAGCAGTATTTTTATGTTGCAGATATAAATAGAGGTAAAGATGGGGGAAAACTAAATTTAATATTGCTCTAAATACAATCTATTATGTGTGCATTTGTTCAAAAACAGTTATTTATTTTTATTAGCGGGGAGGGGTGCTATACAAATGCTATACAATTTGATCGGGTGTATCACATTTATTTAATTGATTATTCCATGTACACCACAGCCTCAATGTAAATGTGGTAAAATATACAGTACAATATTATTTGCCTTTGAAATGTACTCTAATAAACTACCAGACCCTCAAGACTTTATCATACCATGAATCTAGTTGGTTCCTTTTTGCCAAAAAAATGTTTACACATTTCTTCTTGTACATTATGTGCCTTCCTTAGCATGTGCTAACCTATATGCTGACCCAGTGAAGAATCTCCTAGCTGTCAGTCATGTTAAACATTTGTGTGTGAGAGTGGCAGGTCTCTGACATCACGTCTAAATCACGGTTACTTAATGACCGTTCCCCTTTCTAACAGAGGCTGATGATGGTGACAAAGAGGAAGGGCAGAGATGACAAGAAGGTGATGTTTAAGTGCCAGAGACAATGATGGGATTCTGCTTGAGGCGTGTGTATATAAGTAAATGTGTGTGTGCAGGTGTGTGTGTTCGCATGCAGTATAAACAGAAAAAATGGAATAAAAGTGTCTCTAGCTGTCTGCATGCTGCTTCCACCAAAGATGTTGTGGTGCACAGTACTTGCTTGTAATGCCCCCTCTACACACACACACACACACACACACACACACACACACACTCACATACATCCGTAGGCATCCTGCCCCCACTGCCTGACCCCACTAAACATTCAGGTACAATTAATTATTCCTTCCTGATCTAACGAACGCAGCCCACTGATTGGACACCCCGAGGGTACAAGGGGCACTATTTTAAAAACACTTTCTGGTCATGAATTTTAATCACTTCAAATGTATTGATAAATTATTAATTAAGTGACTTTAAGTGATGCCAGGTGGGCATAATTTCAGAAAGAGTAGTAAAATGCTTTTGGGGTTGAAGTGCTGTGATGTGAAAGCAGAGCGAAGGAGCTTGTTATTTTTCTCTCTCAGCAGCTGTTTTATTTAAAAGGAAGCTCTCGCAAAGTGTTCAACAGTCTACGGGGCTTATTTGGTCAGGCAGAAAAGATCTGCCATTTTGCAAAAATTAGTACCATTATTCATTCTTTGTTTTATTCCAGCTCTAGGGCTCCAACAGCAGCGGCAGTAGTAGTAGTAGTAGTAGTAGTAGTAGTAGTCTTCACGGAATCAGATTTTTTACTGTGTTGAAATCTTCTGTTTGGTTAGTGTGGCCTCAGTCCTGAAGGGGTCTGACTGTACATACATTTTGAAATTAAAATACATCAACAGTTTCAGCTCATAGATGTGAAGTTTTGGATTAACAACTAAAGCTGTAGTTTGAAGCCACAAAACACATGCTTCCCATACTTTTCTGGGGTGACATCCAAGCTAAAGACCACACAATATTGCTAATATTAGGCTAATGTCATAATGTAAACGTGGACTGAATATGTACATGACTCCTGCTGGCACGCCGCAGTTTCTGACTAAAAATACATTATGTTTAAGTGTGAGTTCCAGTGTTTCTGCATGTGCCTTCCCGTTCTATAGGTTAACATGCTGAACAAGACCTGAGCAGTAACTGCGCAAATTACAAATTACCTTCCTTATTAGGCTTGACCCCAAATTTCCTTTCATGAATATTCATTATGGTGGCCGCGCAGCATGGCAAGAAATGAATTTGCCCTCTCCTCGGAGTGGACTGTGAATAAGGAATGATTAATGGAATTCTGCATGGTATGAATCCATCATTCCTAAGATGGAGGCAGGCTTGGTAATAAGGATCCAATTAGAGCCACAGTGGGTGGGACACAGCAGGAGCCATGGAAAGACAGATCCTATAACACCTGTACAGTGGCACACATACACACACACTTGCGAAGACACTTACTTTTTGTATTTTTTTTCTCCAAATTTCATTACAAGAAACTGAGTATGTACAAATTCATGGCAAATAGATTCCTTTTTTGCTTCATCCATCTTCCTGCAGCAGAGTTTAGCCGTGCACCTACCCCTCCACCTCTTTTTCCCAGTGCACCTCTCCTCTCAGCAGGGCTGTTTTAGCTCTGCTGGCACCTCCACCTTTCCTGGTTAATTTCATGTTCTGGTGCGTCCTGAGACAGCTCATGCTGCTGCCAAATATTTGTGTTGGGAGACCAGCCAACCTGGAACTAGGTACATACTTCTGGCCACAAGTGCACACTTGTGCACATGCATCAGTGCATGTGTGTATGTGTGTATGTGACTGACTGTGCAGTTGCTGATACCAGTGTGTATCTTCTTGATCTACCTCAACCATTTGGCCAAATTACAGAAGATTAGTGATGCAGTCACATTTACCGCTTAGGTGCACCTGCTGTTTTTACAGATAAATGAAAGTGTGAAAAGATGCAAATATATTTTTATTGTTATTTTGAAAAACACACATGCAAAAGCCAAACAACATACAAGTTAAGAAAACATACTGGTGGGCTGTTTGACAAAATGAAAGCATAATATAGTAATAAACCTCATGCTTGGGTCCCATCAGACAACCTCTGAAGCAGCATCCATATCTTCACACATTTGTCCTGCAACAAATTTGTCTTCCAAGCCTGCTCCAAGCATTTAAAGAAGTGTTTTTCAGAATTTTACAGAGTTAGCCCTAACTTAATTTACATTTGTGTAAGACAACTATGTAAATTTAATTTATTGCTCTGCCAAGTCCATCTTGAAAATTGAAAATAACTCATGTTTCACCCATGACCAATGTAAATCGCACTTTCTGGAACACCTTTATTGTCCGTCCATCTATTTTCCTGTGTCCTCTCTCCTCTCCCTGGTATTAATGAGATGTTCTGTTCCTTTGTCTCATAAACCAAAACCTTTTAGATAAATTACATCGCCTTAAGATTCATCTCCAGCACCTGAGCTTCTTTTCTTCTTTTATGATTATATTTTATCCACATCACATCTTTATTCAGAACAAATACCCCCGTATGACACATCACTGAGAGCAGGAGGGGAAGAGGAATGTTTCGGTGAACGCAGAGAGACATGGAGATGTGCCAGCATGGCTCAGCCTGTTCTCTGATGATATCCTCGATAAGACTTTTAGCTAATTACTGACTGCTGTCTCTGAATGCAGCTTCAGTGAAGAGAAAGGCAATGAACCTGCCTTCTAGCTCAATAGAGAGGCAGCAAGAGAAAGAAAGGGGACGCGGCTGTTGAAAGAGAGACAGATTAACATTTGTTCTTTTACACGCCTCCCTCTGCCACACACACAATAACTTTGCTTATACTAATTAACAATTAGCAAAGACTGGTTGGCTAATTGTGTTATTGCTCCTAATCAAGAGGCTAATTACTAGAATGTCAATTTAGATTTAATTACTAAGTGCTTTGTTAATTCCCAATGAGCATAAGTTACCCTTTCTCTCTGTCTTTCCCTCTCCACACCTCCCCTTCCCTTCTTCTCTTCCCCCTTGTTCCATGTTGAACCTAAGGTGTGTTCTGGGGTCCTGTGTTGGGATTGGGGGAGTGGGTAAATACAGAGATAAATGAGGCAAGGTGTTTGAGCAGGGGGACCAAGAGGCAGAGGCACTAATGAACAGCTTTTACCGCCGGGCCTCCAATTAGCCAGAGCACTCCTGCCAACATCACAGAGAGGGGAGATCCACTAAGATCCACTCAGCCAGCGCCTGTTCTCCCTACCACCACCACTACCCCCACTTCTCCACCGGCCCTCGCAGCTGTTCCTGGCATTCCTCAGACATCCACTGAGCTGAACCTTCATCCACTAACACTGACTTAAAATCAGCAGGTGCGCAGAATTTGTTATTACCTGTTTCTCATAGATGGCCTAGTGTGAACATTTGCAACAACAACAGCAGCAATTATTATTATCACTGTCCCTAACATAATAATTTATTTTTATTATCTCCATTATAATTATACAAATAAGAAGTGTTGTATATACCTACATACAAATCATAATTAACAAATCATAAAAAACAAAGCCAGTCCGTAAATATTTTAGTTTTACTTCTTATTTATTATTGCAGTTGCTGTTCACATGTTGCCCTCTTTAATGTAGGATCATATTCACAATTATGATAGTAACAATGACATATTTGTTTTTTATTAATTTTTGGGTTTTAACATTTACATAATTACAAATGGCTTAATCTAGCATGGATTTAATGATCATTACCTGTGCTTTACACAAAGCAAGCAAACCACACATATACATAATTAATCAGTTTCCTGATGTGTGCTACATTTGTCCTGTCAAAGAAAACCTTTTTTGTGTGTTTTCCTTTTCTTTTTGTTTCTTTCAGCACCCTGACACTGAGTCATCAACCTCAAACACACATTGACTCTGAAATCACGTAGTGGCCTAGAACAAAATGTTTGAACACACATCTTGTTGTGAATGTGACTTATCTGATGCCTGATACCTCTTTATGCAGACATCTTGTTCAGCCACTGTTTGGTGCTGTTGTCTTACAATTATTCATCCTGAGGATGACTGCCCTACATAAGGGGGGCTATGTACATGATTGTGCACACACACACAAACACACGTGTGCACATCTCTGTCTTAAAAAGAGCAAGCGCTTTCACTCTCTTCTCTAACTGCCTGGCTCCTCATACTCCTGCCAAAATACCATAAGACAGGGTATAATATATATAATTATCCCCACTTACATTAGCCATTATGCCAGTGGAGCATTGCCTCCAGAATGACACACGACCTGTCAAGACTTCATTCACGCCATTAATAAGCGTCATTAGTGTCTGCTTTGAATACCCCTCTTGCACACTGCAGTCATTTCAACATGTCATAGATTTTAATTTGAGGGTAAAAATAGCTGTGAGGATATTATGCACTCTCCCAGCCAGTCTTTGTGGTCTTCTGATGGGGAGGAAGTTCACAGTGTGACCTTGGATTTTCTCTTTATTGGAATTAGAACCATTACTGTTCTTTGGTGCTGTGGGCCAGCTACTAACACCAAGGCTGCTATGCCTACAGTAGTGTGCTCCTTCCTTTGTGGTGTCCGTCAACAGCATTCAAAATCAGAATTTTAAACAATTATTTTGTCACAAATGACTTTGAGGCAATTGACCAGCATCTTACGTGGTCTTATATAAAGTGGGTTAACTGCCCTAAATTATTTCAAAAACACATTGCACTTAAGAAACTAATGCTATGGTGGCCTACTGAGAAATGTCAACCACTCATCAGCTGTTCCCACCGCCATCTAATGAGTATGTTATAGTCTAAAGGAAGAGGTTGTGATCTAATAGTCAGTTTCTTCTCAGACAACCACAAAAAATATAATAAGGAGTGGATGGAATAGTTGTAGTGTAGAGGGACAAAAAGACTGAACAAAGTCCTTGTTGAAGACAGCCAAAATGCAGGTTGTTCTATGAAACACCACTTACTTTAAGCTACAGTACAGACAGGTGACAAATTAAAGGAAAAAACTTCATAAAGGGTCTTAGAAAGGTGTTGAGATGCCAGAACAGTTTTCATATGCCTGGAGTGGAGGAGTGGAAAAGGCATTCTTATAAAAGATACTCCCTCATTTGATGTTTTGGTGATGGTGGTGGGTTTAAGTTGGTCAAAATCTCTCAGGCGATCAACTGGGCCTGTGAAGACCACAGGACATTCACATTATTTAAATACTCACCAAACATTCTGACTCTTCATGCCCTATGGATGGAAGCATTGTCATCCTGGAAGAGACAACTCCCATCACATTAGAGATGATATATCACAGGCTAGAGTTTATCACCCCTTTGTACTGATTTGCAGTGACCCTTCCTTCTGAGGGGACAGGCTGACTCATGCAAGCCAGCAATGCTCCCCCACACCATAAGGACACACTGGCTCTCCTGTTTTTCCTTGCGTCTTGCATTGAGCATCAGAGTCATCAAATGTGCACTGTCAACCACAATTTCTATTTACTGACCCACACATTTAAACGCAGACATCACTTTGGTCATTTTTCCTGAACACCAACCAGTTCAGTTTTGACTAAAGCCCCTGTCATCTGTGCCCCAATAATGAACCCTCAAAGTCACTTAGATCTTCCTCTATTGCTATCTTGATTCAAATTCAGTATGAACTGGACATTTGCATTTACATTTAGTCATTTTACAGATGCTTTTATCCAAAGCATGTGAGGAACAAAAGCAATCAAAAGCTATGTCTGGGAGCATAAACTGAAGGTAAAGTGCTATGAGAAGAAGAGTTTAAGTTTCACACAGAGTGACGTAGTGCAAAGGAGTTTTTAGTTTATTTTTATTTTAGCAACACAAAAAATGCAGTTTTTAACAGTTTTTTTGAATATTGTGAGTGAGGTAGCTGAGCGTGCAGACTTTGGTAGCTTTCGACCATCCATTGTTGGACCATCGTGGGACAATTGTCCTGTAGAGCTTTGTCCGGGATCTTTTGAAGTTTGGTGCTGGGACCACTAAGTGGCATTTGTTGCGTGTGTAGTGCACATGTGTGGATGCATCTGCATTCATTATTTTTCTCCAGTCATGTATTCAGGTTTTGCCTTGAATTTGTAACCTGTATTTGCTTGTTTCAACTTTTATTTCAAGCCAAACACCTGACCCATCTTCATGTGGTTACTCTCCGCTAATCTCTACCAAACATCAAAAGACAAAAGGAAATCATCAATAATAACATCATCTATTGTATGTATAATTCATTTCAGTATTTCAAAGTAATGTGTATATGTGCCAGGCTTCAAACCAACAAGAAATTAAATGCTACAGGCATAAACTTTATCCTTACAAAGTGTCTACTAGCTTCATTTTAGGTGCATTTTTTACTTTCTTGCCATAAGGTCTATACCAACATTAATACCACTGTTCTGAATATGTAAAAGAAACACCCTATCTGGTAGATATAAAACCACAACAGAAAGGAGAATGGTTTCTCAGGCGGCTGACAAAAAGAAATAATTTAATTTCTGATAATGCCATACATTGTACTATTATTTTAAACATCTAGCAGTTGTGTATCAACCATGGCTAAAATATTACTAAACAAAATATTGTTTTGTTTTTAGCAGGATAACAAATCAGCTTTTCTCCTATCAAATTGTGGTCAAATACTAGATATCAAAAATAAAAATCCTTTTGCACATTAAAATCTTTCAGATAATCATAACCCTAAACATCTGTAGGAGGTTATTCATATTTTAACATCCTGAATGTTTACACTTGTTACAGTTTACATTTAGCTCAATGTCCTTTATTTCACCTGTCATGAAGAAAGCCACAGTGTGTTTCGACCCAGTAGCAGTTTATTAAATTTATTCTCTTCTCTACCTCAGGATGACTAAATGGTTATTCTGTGTCTCTTCTCTGCCTCTTTTCACCACTGATCAAGTATTTAGAGAAAGTGTGTTTGTGTGTGCACCCATACATGCCAGATTCCGTGTTGTTGTTAAAGTGTGTCCCTGTGTGAGTGCAGCTCTTCAGCTCAGGAATAAGAGACATGGGAAATCTCCCACAGGTACGATACATGATGAATGTGTGTGTGTGTGCCCATGTGTGACTGTCCCACAGGTACAGAGTGTTTGAGCCTCCTGACAGGCTGTGTCTTTGATCGTTTGGTGAGTCGGTCCTTGTTTGTCTCGCCTGTGTGCAACTGCTGTAGGGGCTAATTAACCAATGAAAAGACTTAATCACTAGAGCCTGCTGTCAACTGTACACCTTGGTTTGCTTTCAGCAGTCTTAAAAAAGGGAGGTTCAAGGGAGAGCACGGGAGCCAACAGTGCAGGAGGGGGAATCTTTGGAAACAAGGGAACTTTAATGATGAAATGTTTATTTCATTTCTTTTTGAGAAGTCTCTGTGTTCAAATTAAACTAGTAAAACGATCAATTCTAAAATTAAACAAATAGTAAATGTAATATTCTTCCACAGAAACAATGGGAGGAAAAGGGGATGTTATAAAAGGAAGAGAGGAAGAATCAAAAAGACATAGCCATTAAACCTGATCAGTGACCCATCACAGCTCCCTCCTCAAAACAGGAAAGGGAAGAGAATAGTAGAGGATGAGAAAGGAGGACTGACACACCATGAACCTGTCCTCCATGTAAAGAGCCAATTAAAGCCAGGAGAAGCCTCTCCTGGTGTCCCAGCCAACTCCAACACGTTGGCCCTTTCTCCTCTAACCCTCCCCTTCACTCACCTCCCATCAGCAAACTACCCATCTGGCCTTTATGCTGTCTATAGCTGCTTACCTCTGGCCTCCAGTAAACAAGCATTATACAACATACACAAACCAGTGAGTAATGATGACCTGCAAGTGGCCACTATTTTTTTCTTTTTTATTCACCAAGACCCTGTAATTACAGAAACAGCGTCAAGCACAGAGCTGAGTATTTTCACCCAGGATTTAACCCTGCTGTTCAGCTCCAAGAGGGTGTGTGTATGTGTGTGTGTGTACATCAGTGTGTGGTTTAATTGGTTTATGTTGTCAGAGCAGCTGCAGTGTGATCATGTAACTGCTTCTTCATGCAGATCTCTTTGCCCTTCGTAGGTCTTCCTGACTTACAACACTGAGGATGTCATTTTTCTCCCGGGTGACTTATTTGTCAGGTTTAGTAAGGGGTTATTATGACCCCAAGAATCTGTTGTACAAAAAAAAAAGAAAGAAAGCAAAAGAAAAGAAAAGAAAGAAGACAAACTTTTGTTTGAATCCACAAAGAAAAACAGATTTACACCTCAATCAAGTAGTTATAGTGAGATAATGCCACAAATGAAACGGTATTACTCTATTTGTTTTTTTGTAGATTTAAATAACTGTTTAATGTATTTAATTACAACAGGATACTTCAGTCAAATTTTCCTGATATATTAACATTTTCAAAGCAGGAGTATACAGAGCGGACTAATTAAAGTCCTGACTAGCACAAAAATGATCAAGGACCACCAGCATGATTATATTATATATAACAAATGATAATTGTTATTAAATTATATATAACAAATGAGAATGCTATGCCTACTGGGCAGAAAGCACTGCAATGCTAAATAATTTAGATTAGCCAGAAAATGCATCCACACACCAGTGAAAAAAATTAATGTGTAGCCTCAGCACAGCC
>OMLM01014764.1:0-10171 GCA_900302695.1 Helostoma temminkii | reverse complement strand
CTATTGTTATTCTGCTTTATTTTGAGAAATCATAGTTTGTCAGTTTCATTTTAAGTAAATGTGAATGATTCAGTCAGATGTTGTGACTTCAGCTTACAAATGTTTCTAAAATCTTCTCTGTCCCGCCCTTTTAAAGATGTCAAGATTAATAATTTAGTGTTTCAATTAAAGTTCAGCTCCTCAACAAGAACTTTATTTCGATGCTGGTTTCCTTCAGGTCCTTCAGTCGCTCCAGTACATCGACAGCAGCGGGGCGGTGCAGCTGAAAGGACGTGTCGCTTGTCAGATCAGCAGCCACGAGCTGCTGCTGACCGAGCTGCTGTTTGAGAACATCCTGAGCCCGCTGGCACCCGAAGAGAGCGCCGCCCTGCTGTCCTGTCTGGTCTTTACACAGAACACACAGGTGGAGCCGCACATTACCAACACACTGCAGGAGGTGAGGAAGACACTGGTTATTGCATGTCACGAAGAACTAATATTAAAGCTTGACGTATGCGTTTTGACACACTGACTCATACAATACATACTTTTTCACATTGTGTCACACTGAACTACAGCAACTTTGATGCATCATGCATACATTCAGAGGAGACACGTCATGACACAGTGTGTGAAACAGATTTCCTGAACATAAATGACAAGGTCACCCTGTTAACACCAAGAGGAGAAAGTGCTGCATTCAAGTGATGCTTGTTAAACTTAAAGCCTTTTACGCCTAATTTTCTCTTTCCCATCTGTTCAGCCATCTCTGCGTCTCTCTGACTCTCTTTCAGGGCATCGATCGTGTGCTGTCAGTTGCCCAGCGTATCGGAGAGCTGCAGAGGGATTGTGGGATACCACAAACAGTTGAGGAGTTTGTAGGGCAGTTCAAGTTTGGACTGACGGAGGTGGTGTACTGCTGGGCCAGAGGCATGGTGAGGCTCTACTCTTTGTTGAAGGCCAATTCATACTTTCTGTAAAGGGTCATTGTGATGTGCATCATCTGTTCATCATCTGCCAGAGTTTGTTTGTTAGTCCCACAACAATCTTTGCACCACTGATAGACTTTGTTTTAACATTTTAAAAAGTCCAGGTTATAAAAGTGAGAAAGCACTGAAATAATTGTACGTCTAAATTTAAATGTGTGTCACACAATTACAATCACAACATCTTGAAATCAAACTGATTATAATACAGTGTGAACTACTGATTTCTGCCACATCATACACTGTGTCACATCTCACCTTTCTTTCCTGTTTCCAGCCGTTCTCAGAGATCGCCCTGCTCACAGACGTCCAGGAGGGCACGGTGGTCCGCTGCATCCAGCGCCTGGATGAGGTGCTGAAGGAAGTGCGACAGGCCGCCCGCATCGTGGGAGACTCCGTCCTGGGGAGCAAGATGGAAAGGGCCTCCCTGGCAATCCGCAGGGACATCGTCTTCACCGCCTCCCTCTACACCCACTGAGAAGATGAGGATGGATGAGAGATGAAGCAGCCAAGTGTTTCTTTGTGTGAAACGTGCGAGAAGGAGACGCGGGAGGTAGAGAGATGGAGCCTGTTAACATGTTTTTGCTAATGAGTACTGTCTGTGCCTACAAAACATGTCGACGTTTACATGAAAACCTCTGACCACGAAGAATGAGGAATTTTATCCACCAGACCAAAGTGGATAAAGGGACCGTGAGATGAAATCTGGAATGTAATTTACTGTACAGTAATAAAATCTGTATTAAAAACATGATGTGATGTCCCTGGTCCCCAGATGTTTGCAGATGTTAGAATCTCAGTGTTTGTCTGTAAAGTGTTTGTTCACCTGGCTTCCTGCAGGAAAAATCATTTGAGGAAACTTGTTTGAGAAAAGAAATTCAGACTCTTTGATGAGGGATGCTCCAGATCAGTGTATGTGTATTTTCCCAATCGGGGCTGTCGCTTTAAGACAACGATAGCTTTGTGTCTGATTAATTCAATGTACAGCGACGCGTTAGTGGAGAAGCCCTATTAGACCAACACACACACAGATACAGCGCAGCGATACTGAGCAGGTTCGTGTGCGCTGGAAGAGAACTGGGTTTATTAAGAAACAATTTTTAAAAAAGAACGTGTGAAGTTATTAAACCGTGGGTGTTTTTAAGATGAAGACATCTTGAAGATGGGCTGCACACGTTTGGAATAAAAGTCTGCATCACCGCGCACCGAAGGAAGGACTTTTATCCACCAGCTGGAATAAAAATACATCCAATCAAAGGAGGACAGAAGACCGCAAGGCATGTCGTCGGAAAAACACGGTGAGGGATTTCATTGTATTACATTTGACAGCCACTTCACTCAAATGCGAGGAACAGTTTATTGTCTGGATTTTATTGCTGTCTGTTTGATTCGCGCATTTCAGACGGTTTTGTCTGTCATGTGCGTTTTCTTCCAGCTTGTCAACACGTCCGTCCGCTCTGTGTCTGCACAGCGGTGTTTCTATAGGATGATGCACCGCTGTGTGGGTGCAGCCTCGGAAAAAAAATCACCACTGGGCCTCATATTGTGTCTGTGGCACTCAACGGAGAGTTTAAAGTGACATTATCAGACTTTAAGTTGTCGCGTTCTTGTCGCAAATTTGGTTTGGTCTGGATTTTATTCGCTTTGCGCGTAAGATTGCGAGGCTGTGTATAATTAGCTACTGTACAATTAATTCTAGTTTATTCTCTGTATATGTCTCATAATCATCATTACGCACGGGCCTACGTTCATCTCTGCCGACTACAGTCATTAGTGTGGGTGTCCTGTGCGCGTGCACGCCTGCACCTGCGCGTGCGTAGCGGCCTTTTTAATAATACCCCTCAGTGTGTGGCGCGTTAAAATACATATTGTCTCGTCTTCCCAGCGCTCTGATCCCTTCCTCTATCACATTAAAGTGATATTAGATATTGGTGCTGGCGCCTTAACGCTGGTGGATCTGCAGCTTTACGCTGCAAATAAATAAATAAATAAAGCCACTAATGACACCTGAAGTTGCTAATGTGTGAAAGACACTGTGCACTGTACAGCAGACTGCTGCAGGATGCAGTTTGGGCTGTAAACGCGACCCCTGTCTCTCTCTCTCTGTGCTTTAATTAATCTGCACGGCGAAGCATCAACAACAGAATCACTGACACTAATAAAACAATTAATTGCATCAGTGTTGTAATATTTTTTTTATGGGAACGCAGCTACAAAAACCACAGCAGATCCTTGTTGTTCCCACTGAAATGTGAAGACATATTTTGAGAGCTGGGTTTTCACCTGTGGAGACACCTGAATGCAGTAAACCAGCAGATGGAACAGACTGATCCACTAAAAAGCTTTTACATCCACTGCAGCTGAAGAGAAAAACTGCTTCTTATCATTGACTAGCTATAGTTCTCCTGCCTGCTGCTGCCATCAGATATTATCTACATTGCTGTTGATTCATAATCAACAACATGTCTCAGATACTGTTACCTTATTGTAACGATTATTTACATTAAAAGTCAATAACTCTGGTACAGTTTTTGTAAATGCTGCTCGTTTTTCCATCTGTTTTTGATAACTGTTCCATGATGAATACAAATCGTCAGCATTTAAGCAGAATATTAAGTTAAACTTAGATAAGAAACTACTTTTACCACTAATGTGTAATGTACTGTGTACTGACAGCAACTAATTTAATGTCACAAATAAATAAGAAAAAAAGGAAAAAAGAGCAAAAGGTGACTTAATCATTATTTTAATAACAACTTTAATAATACAGAGCCCAGAACACATTACATTTTTAACAATTATATATTCATTTGTAAGCTGAAGTAATAAATAATGGGACCTGATGCCAACTATTTTATGTAATGACTTACAAAATTATAACCACTTATTCAGGTTGTTATTATTTTTATTACACCAGTGAACAAAACGAATAAACAACCGCCTAATACTAAAAATGTATACTCTCAGGAACCATCATGACTGGTTTCATATGTCCAAGTGTTTGTATCTGAAGTTTTTTCTTTATTTTCCTGTCAGTCATCTCACAACCTCTTTAGAGTCAAGACAAGGATTATTCTCGGCTGAGGATGATGAGGAAACAGAGAGGAAAATCACAGAGTGGTGGATTAAACTCCATCTTGATATAAAGTCGGTACCATGATGTTCAAAATGTTGGCAGAAAAACACCAAAATTCACAAAATAAAAACAGTAGTAGTTCACAGTTTGATGGTTATGAACCCTCTAAGCTGCTGTTCAGTGAAATAACATGAAACAAGATGTCAGATGGCCCCAATTTTGTTATATGACTGTACAGTAAATAGCAGTTTCATTCCTGTTTCAACTTTAAATTTATAAAACGCAATATTACAGAAAGTTAGGAAAGCTAAATTTAATCTGCTGAGGATGTTTAGAGCTCCAGAACAGCTACTAACGAACCATGTGCTGAGACTGTTTTGCCAAACGCTGGATTTATTTTGTTCTCATGATTTTTGGTGCGTTTATCACAGAGAAAGTCTTCTTCAGTTCATACCCATATTTGATCATCAGTCGACTCTGAGTGGAAAAATCGATCCACATGTAATTCAGAGGTGCAAACGGATAAACATCAACACCTCGCATATTTTCTCCCATGTTTTCTGAGCAGCTCATCATGTCGCATCGCGACCTTTCCTTCGCTCCTTTGCCCTCTGTCTGTTTCTGGTCCAGTTCCTGCTTGTGACAGAGTTGGGGACTGTTATGTAAAGCCAGTCTCCGAGCACGAATCGTCATCCCTCATCGCTCAGCTGCTCTGCTCTCTGACTGCCTCTCCTTCTGCTTCTTCCTCACCTCCGTCTATCACAGCCTCTACTCTCCCTCCCTCCTCATGTCCCTGTCAGAATGGATTACTGCACCCTCGGCCACTTTCCTACTGTGAAAACACATTAACCAATCAGTCATTTTTAATGTTAAACAAACACAAAGTGAACAGAGGTGTGGGGATGAAATATTCAGACGTCCAAAAGCAGAAGGATGCGTCATTTCACACCATCAGATGAAGAGCTCCATCTCAGACATGCCACATTTTTAACCTCCAAAAAAAATCTCTTTTGACGAGAGAAAAAGGCCTTTCTTCTTCAGCAGTGAAAATGTCAATCACTGTCATCGTTAGCATACAGCCTGCTCAGATGGGAAAATATCAGGCTCTTTCTTTCTTTGCAGATGCTTTTTGAAGTCTTGCTGAGGAGCTGAAGCCAGTGTAATTGTTTTCCCCTCCTCAACGAAGAGATAAGACATAAGACGAAAGCGTTGCAGCACTCAAGTTAGATAACATGCCCTCGATCTTACACCTCTTTCTTTCATTGCTCTTCCTCTGCTTTTTCTATTTGTGATTCCTCTCCTATGTGCTTTTTTCTTATCGTTCCTCCTCTTCGCATTTCAGGTCTCGATGACTCTGGTCGTCAGACCATGCAGCCTCCTCCGTACCTCCCCGGCCCACAAGACCCCAACGTACCCCAACATCCCAACATGCCGCCTGCACCGGGCACCCAGCCTAGCTACCCTCCTCCACCTCCTCCTCCAGGCTCAGAGGGATACCTTCAAGAAACCCAGTTCCACTGTGCCCCCCTTGGACCTCCTGGGGCTCCGCAGGGCTACACCGTCCAGACCCAGGGCCCTGGAGGATCAATGCCTCACCCCCCTGTAGGATACCTCCACCCGGGCTACCCGCTTCAGCTGCAGCCCTGCACTGCTTACGTACCTGTCTACCCCATGGCATCGGTGAGTCAGATGAGACTTTTTAAAGATTTCAAAGGACTGACATCAGGTTGCTGCAGAATTACACCAGTCAGTATACTGTACATTTATTTTCACCTTACATAATGGGTAACACATCTTTTCTTTTCCATTTCCAACATTATGGATGAAAATGTATTCAGGTATTGCTTAATTTTACAGTTTTCTAATACTTTATATATTTTGCAATTAATGTAAAATGTAATTTCCTCTATTTATGCATAAATACAATCTAAAACATTTTTTTACTCAATTCATACATTTAGTAAAAAGGAACTCAATTAAAAAACAAGACAAAAAAAAACACTTTGTCATTTATTTAGCGCTGAAAATGATCCAATCTTAAATATCTGTGTGTGGCAAAAGTATGTGAACTGTGAATGCCTTCAGCTTTGGTGTGACTTTTACACCAATGTCTTCATTTAACCCATAGCTTATAAACACCTTCAAAACTCTTCTTTTGCAACCCTTTCCTGGGTCAGTTGTGTGTACTGAATCAGAGGCTGGAAGATACTGTCTCAGACAAAGTGAACTGGTATCTTCCAGCTTCAGATTCACTGAACGCACATGATCCAGGTGATGAGTAGTAGGTAGGTTGGGGATAGCAGGACAAGCAGGACAAGGACTGAGAACCGCTGCCATAGATGAACTTTTATTAGCAAAAGTGTATTCAGTGTAAAAGTGTATTAAACAAAATAGTGTCTGGGGGATCATCATGCCTTATGTGTCTGTATAGCTTATATATTTAAGTCCAATACTCCCTCACTTTTAGCTCAGTTTTGGGTCTCTACCAACTCCTGAGAGAAATAGCACACTCTTTACCTGCCAAATGCTCCACTCCATTCACCACTTACTGTGTCTGCTGATCAGGTTGTGTACAGTGGATGTTTTACAACATTTTACTTTTGCACTAAATCAACTGCCTGCTATGTCAGCAAACAACAAAACAAGAGTGAAATGAGTGATGTGGCAGGCTGAAATCTTAAGCTGAGGGGAGGGGCGCAGTGAGCGACTCTTTTCACCATGACACATTTGATGCATTGTTATTGTAAAATATTTATTTCAGTCACTTTAATTAACAGGTGATTTTACCTCTCCGTGACACCAAACCTATTAAATGAAATAATTTGGGTTTCCATAGTGGCCTAAGGGTTGGACTGTCATATCTACAGTGATATGTCACGAGCTGATTTAATTTCATTCTTGAAGGGAACATAAGGCTCCTGTTAAACCACTCAAAATTCATAGATGCATTAGACACATGCAACCCATTACGTGAAGTCACACCAACAAGGTGGAGAACCAAAGCTGAATAACATTTCTATATGTTTATATAATACAGAATGCAGTTTTATGTAGAGAATCTTAAAGCATCAGTGGTCTCTGATTCATCATCTCAACTCTTGCAGCTAATTAAAGCTAGATTATCTGAGTGTAAAGAAGACACTTAAACGACATAAGAGGCTGTCACGCCTGAGCTCTGCTGGAGGTTTTTAAGAAGGCGAACCCAGCAAGAAATGCCCAGTTGGCTTGGACAGCTAATTATCATGGGCTCTAGACTGTTATTAACTACCAGACTGTAAAAATTAATCTAAATCAAAGTGACAGACTGCTGTCAAAAATGCAAATAAAGTATTTCCCCTATAGCTCCATGTCTGACACTAGTAATCCTAGGTGTAGCCTCTCTGCTATACCTTTATCCCCAGTCCTTATTTTTGTCTTTTGACTGTAAAGTGTTTTGTAAGCTGCTTTACAACTCTACTCCTTTAAAATGTACTGTAAACCCACTGTCTTTTCCTTTTCTTCCTCTTCTCAGGGTCAGCCCTACATGCCAGCCGCAGGAGCCCACCCAGGCATCCCACCAAGCCAGATTCATCCCATGCAAATGCCACCCAACATCACCCTAATGGACCGTCGACCGCCACACGACTACCTGCCCATCGCTGTGCTCACCACCGTCTGCTGCTTCTGGCCAACGGGCATAATTGCGATCATCAAAGCAGTGCAGGTTTATAGAGTCTTTTTGATCATACATTAACATAATTTCACCTTTATCAATGAATTTTAGGATGATTTTCCACCTTGAAACCTATACCCAGCACATGTTTGCAGATACTGATTTCCGTTAGCTCAGTCCACGGAGGCCGGGCAGAAATTCAGGGGATAGAAGCTGAGGCAGATTTCAAAGTGAAAACAAACAAACAACAAATCATACCGAAGTACTAAAAGTGCAGTTCCAAAACCTAGGCAATAAATCCAAACCAGGCAGAGAGAACAAACAGACTGATGGTTTCCAGCTGGCTAGCTATAAGTTCCTTTAAGACCAAAGACAATGCGGCACTAACTGAGTGAAACTGGCCGGTGTAGCTAAAAAACCAACAGGAAGAAGGTGGCAGAATAAACCTACTGCCTGATTTGAACCAGGTGAGTGTGTGGAGAAAGAAAATCTGTGAACAAATATTTGCAGGACCCATGCCCAACATGATGAAGTAACATGTACCCAAGTCCAACTTTGTGGCTCATGTATATAGCAGAAAGACAAAATCCACTGACAATATGAAAAATATATAATAATCTTAGCTTTATCATTAGAAGTACACCCCTAGAAAGGTTTTATTTTACAATGAAATATGAATCATTTGAAAATGTTGGTAAAATGCAAAACAGTTTTATGACTTCTGGTTTTTCTTAAGGCAGCTAGTAAATAATGACTTGGTCAAAAAGATGAAAACTCTCATTTTAATTCTCTGCACATGATAATTAAGAAGTACAGCTTGTAGGCAAACCCACAGACTGTCTGGCTTTGTATAAATATTGTTTGGAAGGATCATTCATCCCTGTGGAAAAAGGATGTGAGACTTTTCTTTTTTTTTTTCTTTTACATATCTTTGTTCTTACCAACATGGACTCCAAAATAAGTGAAGTAAGTAAATTAATTGGTTGCGCAGAGATAAAAATTTTAAACTCTTTTTTGGCTGTGAACAAGAGAGACCATGATGAGCCGATATTCATTACTTTTAAATTATGCAGAATCAGGAGAAATGGTCAACAATAGGAGGAAATTGCCACTGGCAGTTGTCAGGATTTAGAAAATGCGGCTGCTCTGTCACTGCACCTAAAGTTTATACTTCTGGCTTTATCTAAATTACTTCCGCACTAAAAGGCAAAGTTTGTGCTTTTACGCAGTGTTTACTGGTACTCATTAACTTGTAGGTTAAGTTGAGCGTGATGTTACAAAGTAAAGGCCCTGGTGGCTCTCATGCTTAATGCCTGCTACTTGCCTCAGTAATGGCAGACTGTGCTGACCAACATGACAGACCATATTACGTAACTGCATCACTGCCAACAACGGGATACAATGGATTTTTTCCTCTGGGCCTGCTCAAAAGGCTTTGAGTTGAGTTGAGCTGACAGGGCGTGGACCCACCGATCTGAGCTCTGCGTGCTGCTGTGGTGCGTTGAAGTTGTGTGGTGTGGCCTCTTTTTGCACATTCAGCCTGTGCTGCTGTGGAATCGATCTCCTCGTGGTTGTTTTTGACTCTCTCCTGCTCTCACTGCATCTTCTTGTTACATAACATATATTCTCATTTCTCCCGTCTCCCACTCAACCACCTCCCTCCCTCCTACATCCCATAGGTGCGTACAGCAATAGCCAGAGGGGACATGGTGACGGCGGAAATAGCCTCCCGTGAGGCACGCAACTTCTCCTTCATCAGCCTGGCTGTTGGCATTGCCTCCATTGTGCTGTGCACCATCCTCACCGTGGTAGTCATCATTGCCTCGCAGCACCACGACGACGACTGGGAGCCGTAACTCCACACTGATGGGAAATCATGGCGTAAATTTGCTAGCTAATTACTCTCAATCATTTGGATGAAACAGAAGCACTGAAAATGCACTCATGCTTCCTGAACCTCTGTGTGCAACCACACACACACACACACACACACACACACACATAACCTGCTACAATCAAACACACACCAACAACCAAAAAAAAAAACAACCAATCACAGCCGATGTTCAAATGTCAAACAGTACAATACAATAATACAATACAAACAGCTGTCAAATAAAGCCCAGAAATGCTGTTAGCACAGCAGACACTTAATATTTACTCTCAGACATGAGCTGCAGGAGTGAAACAAAGCTCCTTGCATTAACAATTCATTTGACACTGATTAATTCATATGGCCTTCGCTGAGAGGATACTTCACTGACAAGTGTTACAGCTTTAAACAAAATAATTGACCCTCGAAAAGCTCAGTTTGAAGACACCACGATCAGAGAGCTTCTAGCATAATTAAATTAACTTTAACACACTTTAAAACCGTGTTTTGAGTTGTATTATTGCTGATACACAGACTGTCAAGCTAATTTAAAGTGTTAGAGGGAACGATCAATACACATTTAACACACCAAATAGATCCTGTGC
>OMLM01014763.1:10049-27691 GCA_900302695.1 Helostoma temminkii | reverse complement strand
TGCCTAGTGCTGCTCAAAGGGGGATTTGTTGGGTTTTCCTTATTATGTAGTTGCATTGTAAGGTCTTAAACCTTAAACATTGTAAAGCGCCTTGAGATGACTTTTGTTGTGATTTGGCGCTATATAAATAAAGTTGAATTAAATTGAACTGAATTAACAGGCTACCCAGGTGTAGGCAGAGCAGAAGAGTCCAGAGCAGAGTAACAGGGGTGTAGCAAAAACATACTCCAGGAACTGACTGGCAGAATTCACAGGGGTAAACCAGAACAAGACTTCAGACTGGCAGAGAACAGGACAAAATAATCGGCAAGGGTTGTGTAGAGACTGGGAGTATTGATGGAGAGGGCTAGATTGTGCATTGGCTGCAGTTAGATGATGGACAGGATACAGGTGTGTGTGTGTATCTGGAGGACAGAGCAGAAGGTGTGGTCAGAGTAGAGAGTGAGTGAACCCATAGCCTGTAGAAAGCCTCATTATACTTCGCACATTAAAAACATGAATTATTATATTCATGGTTCCAAACTAAGGCTCGTGGTATACTTGCTGTAGAGCAACGTAATGGTGTGACCCCGTCATCTGCGTCATTGTTAACATACTTGCTAGCGTTGTTAGTGTCAGTCTGGAGGGTTTAAACAGGTCAGACACACGGGGCAGACACGTTTGTGTTTTTGTTCAGTATTTCAGGTGGCTACATAAATGTAGAACAATCCTGCCCACTCTGTCAATCTACATTCACTAAACAAACAAGACAACAAGATGACTACAGTGCACCAACTACAGCCAGAGTTTAGCTAAACCTGGTGGTGCAACATGGCCTTTAACTGGACAGTAACCATGTTACTCACCGCAGTGACACAGGCTTATGTGTGTGTATTATTAACTCTGATTCTAATCTTCATACAACCAATGCTGTAATCATACAACTGCCTTGAAAACACACACAAGCACATGTTTCCAAGTATCTCTGTTCATCATGTGATGTGAATGCAGCATTGGCCACGTGGAGGCAGAATCTGAAGCTGGATGATTCTTAAACCAATTTTCCCTGGGACTCTTAGCTTTTCTGCTAATGTTTGCAGGCATTTTTTCCACAAAGCAGAATGTTTCAGTTCGCTGTCTCATGGTTTGTTATGATAACTGAACTAAAATACCATCCTTGTAGCGGACTGGGAGCTTGCAGGAGCGCTGAATGGTGATTACTCCATGTTTGTTGTGCAGAGCTCGTCGTCCTCCTGTGGCTGTGTCACGGACAGTACTCGTATCCACTAGTGGAGGCACCTCCATCTATCTGATAGATGTTCTCCATTAGAATGAAGCTTGATGTTTCACACAGTTTTGGAGCTTGCTCCTGTGTCATCTCTTGTGCCTGTAACCTCTCTGGGCTAAACGTAATGAGTGTTATCATTCATTATGTAACTGAGTTCATGTTTCAAAATATTGGCTTCAGAAATGTGAACTCTTGTATCACTAAGGAAGACAAAGCCCATCTGAACATAGAGATCAATGCTTATGATCCAATTTTGAATGGCGTGTGGCTTGAGATCTAGAAGTAGAGTCACGGCAACTGGACTGACCTGATGAAAGGGTCGTTTCTGAATCTGAAACAAATAATCAGCATAACTTTATAATGAAAACAGATCTTTCTCTTTTTATTTTGAGTCCTTTGACCTGTTTCAGTTAAAAACAAGGCTTTTGAGGAGCACACTGACAGTGCTGTGGTATCAGTCTCTACTAGGTCTGCAGATACATTAACATAGTTTCTGGTTCTCAGTGACCAGAAAGAACTGAGTCATCGTGACCTCATATTGTGCTGTGACCACGTACATGTAAGCGCTTTCCAGAGCAAGCGGCGATAACCAAGTGAAGTGATGTGATATTGCTGATAACGTCTCTTCCTTTGTCTACACAAGTTCTGTAATCATCAAATACAGCTGCTTTTAAAAGAGGAAACATACGAGGAAGTTGGTCGGATGCATCAGTTCATGAACAGTCGGTGTGTAAAGTCGACGCTGTGTGTGGATCCCTGCAGTAAACAGTAATTATAATCATTCATTTTGTTTAGAATTCTTTTAGTCCGATCAGCTACCACATTAAAACCTCCTGGCTAATACTGTACAGTCCTCTGATGGTGTTGTCTGGCACCAAGACCTCAGCACCAGATCCGTTCTGTAAGTTCTCAGGTCAGGCCTCCATGGATCAGAATCCAGTCGTGTGTGCTGGTGCTTCTTGTTCACATGATTCATGATCCAGACTGACTGCTTAGAAGTGGAAAATAATAACGGTCCAATAACATGTTTATAGCACTAAACTATACTAATACTCAATAATCAATGCGCACATGGCTCCAGGTTCCTTAAAAATGCTGTTTGTATTGTAATACACCAGCACAGGTTGAAACTAAACCTCCTTTTGTTTCCTCTGTATCTGTTGACAAAAATGGAGGTTTGTCTAATAAATCAAAAGAAAAACATGTTTCTACATTAATCCACCTTTTTTCTGGAAATAATTTCTGAAACAATCCACCTTCCTTCCCCAAATATTTTTTTTGTGATGTTGTGTATCATTAAACAATCCAGGTATGTTCACTCTGCATCCATCCATCATCTGCCTCTGAGGTTCAGAATAGTCAGAGAAATGTCTCCTTCATCCAGTCGCCCCAGTAGCTGATACCTGCTGGAAACACTGGTTAATGTGTTCACTTTACATTCACCTGTGGTGATCAGCTGGTTGTCACAGCCTGAATAAGGTATTTCTCCTTGATTCCAACAAATGGACCTCTCCTTTGTACTTACTGTCACATTTACAGGGCAAAGTAACGTTCCGACCTGTTCGACCAACAACTCTGTTGCTGCTACTTTCACCAACTGTGGAGACAGAAACTGTTTATGTTTAATGTAACTGCTCTGTTTATATTTTTTATTGTTCTTCTCTTTCTATACACTCTGTCGTTACGTCTGTTTTTGTTCTGCCACGAGTCAACGTTCCCACACGGGTCAGTAAACACTGAGCTAAACTGAAGATCTGATAAAAGTACAAAGAAAATCCACAACTTCTCAGTTTGTGCCTCCATCAGGCAGCTGATATCTAATACCGGCACCTTCACAGTGAGTCACTTTTTATTACGTCAACTGTTCAAGCTGCAGATGTTTGTTTCCTCTGACAGCAGATTATAATGTTAGTGACTTACAGAAATATGTTGCACATGAAAAAATTCCCACGTCTGCATATCACAATCAAAAATAGTTAAAAGAAACTGCTTGGTGCAAAGTTATTACAAATAAATTACGTCAACCAGAAACTGTGTTGCGATACTAAAATGGAATAAAATCAGCACAAACTAGTTCATAGAGAGCAGAGCACCTGCGAGCAGCAGAACGATGATGAACACTGACACGCTGTCTACACACAGGCTGCATTTAAACAACTGCATGCTGAGGGGAGCAAAACCATGAGGTGGTGTAAGAAGATTTATGTTAAGAAATAAAACTAAAATAAAAAATAAATGTTCAAATGACTAAACACATGATTGTTGTTTAGTCTCTAACACTTTCTGTACATTTTACAGTAGTTTCAGCGTCAGAGCTGCCAATTATCATGCCAACGAGGAAGAGTTAAGAAACAAAGTGACCACAAAGACAAAGACAGAACAGGATCAGAACAGTTAATACTGTGCCATGAAATGACCCAGTGTAGCCACAGAGAGATTAAAAGCAACCATGAAGAGATGAGAAATGATCCAACGGAGGTCTCACGCCTTTTACCAGCCGAACTAAAACTACTCAAACAGTGGTTGTTATATTTTCAGCATCATGAAACTACAGCAGCATAACTCACAGCTGTGCTGAATGAGGAACAGAAGTTGATTAAGGTGGACCTGTCCTCCAGATGCACTGAGGGTTTATATCTAGTTTTGCTGTTGTTTGTTGGTCCATCGTTTATTAAATCGACAGCTGAAACACTAAATGCCTCTGTGCTCAGAGTGCCTTCAAAATACAGATAACCTACATATTGGACTGTCCCTGAACACCTCACAGCAGCTCAACCTGTGCCTTATATACGGGCTAGAGCCACCTTAACCTTGTTCAGCACTTTAAAACAATGGGGTTGACCAGAGTGCTGTACAGGTAAAAACAGCAGTCAGACTGTGACAGGATAATCCAGATACAGTGTGTTTGTGTGTGTACATGTAAGAAACAGAAGCTGCTCCTCAGGCTAATGGTGCTGGTGTCCAGTCCTGGCTGTTCTGTCTCAGCAGTGCACTTGGACGTCTTCACTACCAGGTGCAGTTAGTCCAGATGCTCCTGTCCTGCTTCTTATAGAGCTAAAAATTATAAAGTATATTATTAAGGGTTTAAGTGTATTTTCTGTAGCTGCTGGAGATTAGAAGCTGGAAGTTTCTATATACAAACAGTGAAAAACTGTTTTTGTGCTGACAGAAATAAAAAGTTTAAACCACTTTAAAAATAAACTGTGTCTCTAACTGCATTTACAGCTTTTACATGTAAATGTGAATTTTATGTTCTTAGCGTGTGTTGTTTTGATTGGTTCTTGTGCTGAGGTGTGGTCTCTGAGGAAACTGAGTCACTGTAGCCTGAATATAAAGTGTGTGTACGACGTGTAGCAGCAGCAGCAGCTCAGACCTGTACTGAACCAAACTTGGACTCGGCAGCTCGGTTCTCAACGTCCCCCTCAAAGCTACTGAAGAACGGTGAGTTGGTTCCGACAGATTTCACAGAGCTGTTTTAACTTCTACTAGACTGAGCAGACAGGGACCAGCACCACCTCACACTTGTTCCCTTGTGTTAATGTAGGAGGTGTTTCCCAACCTGCAGCGATGATGAGGAGAAACACTCTGACCTCTGCTCCAGCTCCTCTGCTCCTCTGCTGGATGCTGCTCCTGGATCCACTGATGGTGAGGAAACACTGACAAAACACCAAAGTTTAACATTTGGCTGAGATTCAGGAAAGATGGAGGTGCTAAAGGTGAATAAAGAGGTTTTTGTATGAAACCAGAACCAGCTTGTTTCTTTGACCTGAGCCGAGAAGCTGCGAGTCCCAAACCGTTTAATAAGTGGAGTCTCAGGAACTGGATGTGGATCCATAAGATCTGGTGAAATACAGACGTTCAGTGTTCACGTGACCAGTGGAAATGAACGCCCATTATTATGGTGATGGATGAATGTTAGTCATTAGTAACATGCTGAATGTCTTATGTTTCATAATCTACTGTTCCACTTTAGGTTATATGTACCTTGAGTGTTTCTCACACATTCTGTTCCTTCTCCCTCCCTCAGATCCTTCTGGGCTCATCCATTCAACTTGACATGGTTGATGAAGCTGTCGATGACATGTTTGATGGCTGTACTGAAAAAATGGAGCAAAATGTCATTCAGAATTATTTCAATAAAGAGAATAAGGGTGATTTTAAAAAGGACTGGGATAGTGCAGCAGCATGTGCAACCAGATCTAAAGACAAAGGTGATGAGGCTCTTACAAACAATCACCTGCGAGCAATCTGTGCTTTTACATCAGACTTTTATAAGTTAATCAATCCTGCAGTGCGACAAGGCAAGACCGTGTATGGCAGCTCCTTCCCATACCACGCTTTCTATTACTGGCTAACCAGGGCCATACAGATCCTGAATGAAAACCAAAAGAAAGAAAACAACAACCCACCCTGTCACACAGTTTATCGAAGAACCAAAGATAAATATACTGGTGAAGTCAACCACATAATGCGGTTCGGATACTTTGCTTCCAGCTCTTTAAAGAAAGACATGACTAGTCATGGTAGTGAAACTTGCTTTAAAATTACGACCTGTCTGGGGGCGGACCTGAAGGATTATCCAACACTGAAAGAGAAAGAAAGGGAGGTGCTAATCCCCCCGTATGAAACTTTCAATATAACACAGATAATAACAGGTACTTATAGATTTAAAGAAATGGTAGACTGTAAACTCACCTATATTTTGGAGAGCCAAGGTAACCTGAGCAATTTAAACTGTATGTTAACCCAGTGAACATCCTCCTCCTTCAGACAGCTCATTCTGGAAGCTCCTGTTGTTTTGCATAGATAAATGAATTTGTGTGAATCATCTGTCTCAGAAATAAAAACATCATCTTCTGGCAAACAGTGTGTTAATAGTGTTAATGTGTCAAACAGCCTCAGTTCTGATGATCTGGTCTTTGTTTCCAACTTCAGCATGTGATATTAGTACCAAGGAGCTGCACACACACACACACACACACACACACACACTATGACACTGCATTTACAGATCATAATTAAAGCCACAGTTACTGTAGTGTTTATCCTTACCTTCAGCCATGACGACCTGCAGACAGATTTAGAGTCTGAAAATATTAAAATAATCCACCAAACTCTTCCTACAGTCCACCTGAACTGAACTGGTCTCTGTATCAGATACTGTCTTACACACTGTTGACAGATGCAAATCAGTCATTTGACTGAGCTCTGAAAATCTGTGGTGGAACAATTCAGATGATTTACTGCAGCAGATTAGTGATGAAAGATCCTCACTTATTGTTTTGGTCTTTTCTCCATTTCTCAGCTTCAACAATATGAAGCTTTGCTGGGTTTGTGTGTTATAGAGTGAATTCCTGAATGGAACTCAGTAACAAACTCACTGCTCTTCCACATCGTAATAAACACGTTGGACACAGCATCAGTAACGTTCCCTGCGTGTTCTTCGTGGACACTGTGCTTGAATATTGTTAAGTGCAGTTTTTTACAGTCATGTAATGTTTTGGGAACTTTTCCATGAACAAGCCCATAAGAACAGTGGGATGAAGGGTTGAGTCTTTTTAGTGTCATTAACAGGGATTATAACACATATATGCAGTTCTTTAAAGTGAAAGCAGCAGCAGCTGTAGCAGCAGATCTCAGCAGACAGTATCCACTGTGGGATGTACACAGAAGGTGGTTTTCTTACTCAGAAGAAGATCTGAAAAAACAGTGGATTTATTTGGTTTTTGGTGGACAGGTCCTCACAATGGCAGAGAAATACACTTTATTAATGTTGCTTTTCTATCGAAGTGAGGACCTGCATGTTGCTAAAGCTCAATCATGAGAGCTTATTAAAACTTAGACATGATTTACTGGGACACAGCTAATCTATATACAGGCACGTATCCAAGGAAAGGTGGTCCAGAGACAAGACCATCACAGAGTGGGTTCTCTGTTCCCCACTGATCCCTGTACACCTTTGGGCTGCACCCATGAGCAGAGAGTTACAGCAGCTACAGGTTAAAAAAGTACTGTGATTCACAGAATAATAATGTGAATAATTACAAAAGGCTGATTGAGATAAATTGTTTTCTACTGAGTAAAGCAGCAAAGATTTCTTACTCAGCAGAACCACAACAGTGTCATAAGAAATAGTCCTTGATGTTTCTCAGGTATGTTTGTTCATTCATATAGTGTGCATGTTTCAGGTATTTCACAGGTGTATTTCCTAAAGGCTGCCCCATACAGAGGTGGAGCTCACTTGTTTCTAAATAAAATCAGTAAAACTATCAGTATTTTCTCATGTACCGGCATGTGTCACATAAGCACTTCTAGTGGCCACATAAATATAGCTTCATATCACTACTGGTTACACGTTACAGTTTTTATCATTCACTGTGGCTTATTTTTCTAATGAGAAAAGCGTGACGTCATTAACTCACCGCTTTACAGAATCAGCATCCCAACGCCTTAATAATCACAGGAGACTTTAACCAATCTCCCTGCTTTTTATCAGTGTGTAAACTGCCCCACCAGAGACACTACAACTTTAGATTTACTGTATATGTAACACCAGGGTCTCCTATGGGTCAGAGAGCGTGTTAGTCTATAGTGGACCAGTGTCCGAGCTTGTAGGGCGGGACTGAGAAGAGTGAATAGTGAATATACAGAAAAAATAAAGTTATACGACCTAGCCGGCATTTCTACATTAGTTACCAGACAAAAACTGTCTTTAAGGAGAAAGTTTTTTTTTGTTAATTGTTTTATATGTATACACATTTTTTAAGAGATAAGTACTGAAAGATGCACAATGGTTAAAATTGAACTGACTTTTACAACACAAATAATTTCTTGTTCCTACAGACTCAGAGGAACCAGAACTCAGGAGTTGGGAAGAGTGCATCAGGAAACACCATCTTAGGGAGAAGAGCTTTTAACTACGACAACTAAACAGTTTGAAGGTCAAACTCTGCTGTTATTGATACTCCAGCTGTGTTTGATACAAGTAAAGTAGAAGAAGAAGAAGAAGAGTTGAAGAGGAAGAGCTCTGGATCCATCTCATATGTTGCTCCTGGTGTAACGGTGGAAGCACCGGGTTTCGGTGCTGGCTCCATGTTACCGGAGAACAACTAGAGACTGGATAGGTTAAAAAACAACCAACAGGAAAACAGGTGGTGAGACTGTAGGCGTCCTGGAGGATGGCGTGAATCGGCCAGGAAACGTGATTCAGTTGTGAGTTCTGAAAATGAGAAGAGATCTTAATAACGATTCTGCTGCTGGAGAATGTGATTAGAGCCTATGCTCACTTTTTCTGGTCCAAGTTATCTGATGGAGCAATCTGGACTTACAGGGTGGCAGAGGGTTGATGGTAGGCAGAGTGTGGCTGGTACTGAGGTGATTCTTGGGGTTACCGGGAAGTGGTATTTCAGGAAGACTTGCTGTGTTGTGTGTGTTACTTGTGGAGAGAGAGAGGGAAAAGTGGAAAAATACAGACAAAACAACATTAAATATCTCTAAAGGACAGTGGGAGCTGCAGCAGGAGCAGCAGTGAAGGAGAAAGCATCTCCTATACAGTGAGATTATTAATGATCAGCTCAGTGGTAACAATGTGTATTTTAGTTTGGATTATATTTAATTTAGTTTTCATCTTTTCCACAGAACGTTTGATCTTGTTTGCTTCATCTCTTTCCTTCACATTTACTGATTTGATGATTAATTCCAAATTAATGTGAACAGAGAGCAACAAATAATCTAATGTATGTACACAGATGGGATATGACCAGTTGGGTTGTATATTCAGAAAGGCAGGGTGCTGATGCTGTGGAGGGTAAATCTGCCCTAGAGACAGAGGAGATGTGGTCTGTAAAGCTCAGTTGGTCAGTGATGACCCCCAGGTTTCTGGCAGACTTAGTGGGGACAATCACAAGACTCAATGTTGATGCTGATGATGTTGTGGTGTATTGATGGTTTAGCAGGGAAAACTTGTGTTGGAGAGCTTTAGAAATATCCAGATATATAAAATGCAGAAGGTTTGAACATGGTCCAGTTGGTGACTCAGAAGTATTGGAAACATGAAAGCATTCACAGGATTTATTTTTTCTTTATATTATTATATTTTTAGTGATTACTTTTTTGTAAATAATTTTTTTCTCCTGTGTGACCTCTGACCTATAAGTAAAGTCACCACCTGTAGATTTCTGCAGCTTTTCTGAGTTGGTTTGTGTGATCACTCCTGTTGGCCCTTCCTTTGCCATCACATACATCACATCCATACATGGGGGTTGAGAGAGGATCCGAACTGCAAGCTCTGTGGGGACATTGGTAAGAGCTGTTTTTCACCCTGTTAATATGTGAGCCAAAGGTCAATATAGATGGCGCCACAGTGAGGTGCTCCTGTCATCCCCCGACATAATAGTATGCACGAAGAGGAAAACCAGCACAGAGGATGAAGTTGATCACCTTCATCCCCCCATCAGGGGACAAGACAATTCCATACCAGGAAATTGCTATGTGTCAATACATATGCACGTTAGGGTATGGTTGTTTAATATCACACTAGTAAAACTATGTGAACCATGATAAAGGGTGGTGTTGAATTCACTTCCTACAACCCTACACTTATAACTCTGTAATGTAATTCTCTGGAGCAGCTTAATGTGATTGTTTTGTACAGAGTTAAATTAGTTGGCAATTTCAGTGGATGTCTAAGGTAAATAAACAAGATTCACATGACAAGCTATCACTGACAATTACACAATCCATGTTTTTGTTTTGGCTTTTTCATTTCTGCCCATATGTTTTCCTGCCCACTCACCTGTATTGTTCCTGGCATTCACTTACCTTCCCACACCTCCTCTACCAGTGACAGCACCCCTGCTCCTTGGCACACACACATAAACACACACACTCCGACACACACTTTATCAGTCAAACCATGTACACCTGTTCACTCCCTCTGTCAATCAGTGCAATCCACCTGTGTCACTCAGTTTTTCAGCAGCTGTGTTTCCCACAGTTCCCCACTGGTTTGTCTGTGTTCATGCCCTTAGTCATGTCTGACCTTCTTTGCCTTGGTCTTCATTTAGGTCCATCATTGTGATACACAATGTGGCAAATGAAGCTGACCCAGATTTATACATTCAAACTAATACAAAAGTTGTTGAACAAAATAACAATTTAAAATCAACCAAACAAAGACACAAGATAAGATATTTAATCAAGATAACATTTGACATTTGTTGACTTGACTTAAAATTGTAAGGCAGCCCTACGACTTATATTTTTAAATTGAAACAACAGGCTATATGTTACAGTGAAATAGTGTTACTGAAGAAGGCATCCGCCTGGTGTATTCTGTAGCTTATCTTAGCTGGCTCAAACTTTCCATTTGTTCCTGGAACATGTCTTAGTCAAACCTCATTAGATTCTTCAGTCTCACAAACCTAGTAGGTGAAATTCTCCCTATGCAAGCCTTCTCTATGGACGCAACCAAGTGCTGAGCCAGTAGCATGTGTTATCCATCCATCCATCAGATCGCCTGGGCAGCAGAGGCCCGTAGCGCTGATCTCAAGATGCGAAACCTGTAACCACGACCCGTAGCGAATCTCCACTCTCGAACAAGGCCAGAGACGGAACCATCACTGATCTGTTGTACCCAAGTGCAGTGTAGATGACCTGGAAGTCTTCTCCATCTGATGATAGGACGCCTCTCGGATCCATAGAGTAGAATTGGTAGGATGGCCGTGTTATAAAAATGGAACTTGGTGCGCAGCTGGATGCCTCGCTGGTGCCAGAGAGATTGGAAGGACTGCATTGCTGAGGCCGCCAGACTGATTTGATGCATTACATCAATAAGATCAGTATTCGCGGGGGCCTCTGCACCCTGGAAGACCCAGTAGGATTTGATGATTCCCAGCGGACGTGCCAGTATATGGTCTAGTTCCTTCATGGTGCAACCATCATTGGAAATCCATGTGAGCCTATGGATATCACGTCTTTGGAACCATGACCTGGTGACCACTAACCCCTCGGAGAAGAATAAAGAGAGGAGGCGATCGGAGTGATCGTTTGTGGATCCTGTACCAAATGGTCTGATTATGTCCTCAAAGCCTGCAATTCTGGGACCTGTGTTTGCGTTCATGTCGCCAAGTACGAGCAGTTCATCGTGTCTTGGCACTGACTGGATGGCGGATGCAAGTTGGTGATAGAAACTATCCTTTGTTGCGCCGTCACTGCCCTCTGTTGCTGTATGGAGATCGGTTTTTGGTACCCGGTGGTTGACCGTCATCCGGGTATAGCCGTCCCTTGAAGGGCTTAAGGCTTTGCCCGTCATAAAGGCATGTTGACACATTTGTCAACCACGGTAACCATGGTAGTCAAGGGCTTTAAACCCTGGTACTGGTTGTTGTGAGTGCCATGTTGTTGAGATCAGGTACCCCTTCATACTTCATTGCCTTGCGGCAGAGGGCGATGGGAAGCGTAGTAGAGGCAGCCTCTTTTCCAAAGACTTTGGTACACAGAGCCCGCCACTGATGCCCAAAGCTGCAGTTCACCAGGACATCTTTGTACGTCCGCCAGCTGTTGGGAAGGAACCGCTGCTGCCTGGTCTTCACCACAGCCTCATTTGCCAGTCATATTCAAGGTTTCTGACAGGCCTTCACGGCTACCATAACAACCTCGGGGAGCATGCCCCACCGTACTTCACCCTATCAAGCCCTCCCGCACCCCTGCTTAATCCTACTACTAACCCTAGCAACATCAAAACCAGCATGAACATCACTGGAGTCACTTCATCTAACAATGGTCAACAGTGACTCTTAAGCTTTCTCCCTTTCTCTTTACTTTTACTCAGTTCCTTCCCAGTGCTACTTCAACTCATATTGCACCTACAAACTGTCTGGTCAAACTGTCCAGTAATTTGGTTAACCCTAACTCTCATAACTGTAGCCAATTGCTGCTAGCCACATCGACACACGGGTCAATCCCTCAATGCTAAGATTCTCAAAGCAGACAGGATGATGAGTGTAAAACTGGAAATTAAAGGGCTAAAAGTAAATGTGATCAGTGTGGCAAAGGAAGAAAGGTTAGTGATCAGAGTTCAGTGGACTTGCTGGTGAAGGAAATAGGAAATGAGGTGATGGGCAGATACAGTGTCAAGGAGAGGAATGTAGAAGGACAGATGGTGAAATGAAGGAATGAAAATATCAGTGGTGTATCACTTTAAGAAGAAAGAGGAGCACAGGTGATGTGTAAGAGTGGGAGGAGGTGTAAACAGGTGCCGTGTGTTCTACGCAGAAGATGAAACCTGAGAGAAATTAGAGACTGTGAGGGGATGGCAAGAGAAAGTGTAGCTGGACAGCATCACCTGGTCCAGACAGAGGAACCAAGGACTTGTGTGTGAAGTTCAGGGATGAGGTGAGTTGAGCTCAGGGATGAGGTGAGTCCAGTTCGGGGATGAGGTGAGTCCAGTTCAGGGATGAGGTGAGTCCAGTTCGGGGATGAGGTGAGTCCAGTTCAGGGATGAGGTGAGTCCAGTTCGGGGATGAGGTGAGTCCTGGTGGAGGAGAAAAGGTCAGCAGTGAGCTGAGGAAAGCAGTTGCTAGTGAAATTATTATTATTTTATACTATTATATTACTGAGATTATTTATCCTTCATTGTCCTTCATATGTTTTTCTGCTCAAGTCAGAATGATCTGCCTGCTGGTACTAATGTCCGCCTGTCGTCTGCTCTTAACTTAATCAGTTTCGATGCTGAAACCAGTAGAAAACTCATAAAACACATTTCACTGTGTGTGTGTGTGTGTGTATGAGAGAGAAAGAGAGGGAGAGAGAGAGTGTGTGTGTGTGTGTGTGTGTGTTGGACCCTCTTCACTTCCTGTCAAAGGGGGGAGGAGAGGAGGAGGGAGCAGATTGAAAACAGACGTTCTCTCACTCTCTCTCTCTCTCTCTCTCTCTCTCTCTCTCTCCACTGAGTCAGCGTCTCTCGCTCTTTTTCTTTCCTCAGTGCTGCAGACTCTCTCTCTCTCTCTCTCTCTCTCTCTCTCTCCACTGAGTCAGCGTCTCTCGCTCTTTTTCTTTCCTCAGTGCTGCAGACTCTCTCTCTCTCTCTCTCTCTCTCTCTCTCTCTGCCACTGTCTGCCTCTCTCCTCCCCCTCTCTCCTCCCCTCTCTCTCCCCCTCTGCAACTGTGAGCCCGTCTGTTTCCATTCGTCGTTTGTCTGGAATGAACTGGGACTGAAGAAGACGAGGAAAACGACGAAGGAGAAGAACACTGAAGGAAAGAAGAGAGAGAGAGAGAGAGAGAAGAAGGAGCATCATCATCATCATCATCAGGTCTGAACAAAGTTATTTATTTCAGTCGTCTGAGATTCTGCTGACTCAACTTTCTGTTACTGCAGTAAAACTATCAGTACTGCTGTGTACTAATACTCTGTAGACTGTTACTGCAGTAAAAATATCATTACTGTTGTGTACTAATACTCTGAAGGCTGTACTGTAGTAAAACTACTTTTGTGTACTATGTCCAGATTTCTATTGCAGTAAAAATATAGGAGTATCACCAGTTATGTGTATGTGAAGTAAAGGTTTACTGTTGGAACTGCTCCAGGCAGAGCCATTACTTCGTAATACTTTATGAATGAAGTATTTGCAGTACACACAGTTTCTGTCATAACCTCAGTTCTATGAACCTGTTTATTAGTGAAAACCTGTCTTTATCTTTCCTGTCTGACTGACAGCTGTCAATCATCTGATCTGAACCAATCAGGAGGCAAAAAACGAACCTCAACATGGAGCAGTGACGGACAGATACACCTGTAGATCAGGTGAGTGTGTTGTTTTCATTCAGATTGACCAGCAGTCAGCAGCACCGGTTCTTGTGGACTGGAACCAGGCGGTGCTGTACTGCTGTAAAACGAACTGTGGGGACAAGGACACAAATCATAAACCATCTGATTTTCCAAAGCTCTAAAGGAAAACTGGTTCCAACCTGTCACCAGCTCTTTGCTGGACTAGAACTGGTTCTGATGGAGCAGAGCCACTTATAGTGTTAGAAATGTCCTCAGTGTTAGAATGTCCTCACAGTTTATAAAATGTCCTCACAGTGACAAGAATGTCCTCAGACTCAGAGGAGCCACTAAGTACAGTTGGTCTTTTATTTCCTTTAATGGAGACAGAAACAGTTTCTCATGTTGGTGTTTGCTGAGCTCTGATTGGCTGCTCTCAGTTTCCTGTTTACCTGGAACATGACAGAGTAAACAAACACACCACAGGTGATCCTTGAACATGGCAGAACTAGTTTTTCTACCAGTACTGCAGGACTCTGGTCAGAAAAATCTGTGTTTCTACCACATGATGGAGTCAAACAGTGAGGACACTTTACTGCAGTAAAAGTACCTCAGTGTAGAAATACTGTAATACCAGTTGTTCTAAACATTCCACAGACTGGACGTGATGATGACGTGTCAGTTATGAGTCATTCAGCAGCTGGATCAGGATCAGAATCTGGATCAGAGTCCAGACCACAGAACCATGTGACCACAGTGCACAGGACAAACAATACTACACCTGTAAACTATCAGCCAATGGCGTTGGCGCTTCATGTTTACACTCAGTGATGTCACAGACATAACTGATATGCTCAGTGATGCATTGTGGGATAGTTTGGGTCTGACAGTGACATGAGTGAGTGGACAGGAGACAGACAGCTCAGACAGCTGGACAGCTGCTGCTGGATGACTCACACACCTCTGATGATGTCTGTGCTTTAGTTTGCTCCTCGCTGCCCACAGGAAATACTTAGTTTATTTTCTTCTTCTGTGGTGGACTCACATTCCTCCCTCACACATGGGCAGCAAGGCCTGGGATTGGCTGAGGTCCCTGAGGAAACATTCTGATTGGATGACTGGACTCTGTGAAAGCACACACACACAGTACTGCACAGTAACACACAGTATGCACAGTACTACACAGTACTACACAGAGACCAGTGTGTTCAGGCCTGTTTGAAGCATCAGTTCATCAGAAACGACTGAAGTGGTTCAACAGACTGTGTCAGTTCCTGAGACCAGAAGGTTTCAGACCAGAGGACGGTCACTTCAAGCTGAATCACTGAAACAGTAACTGACACAGTAAAAAGTCTGATACTTTACTCTAAAGGTAGTGGAGTCAAAGTGTAAACTTGGATTAAATAGAAGTACTCTAGTAAATGTACTCAGTTACTTTAGTTTTTCTCTCCTGTAAATCTGCAGCTGGCTGGTTACTCTGAAAACAAGCAGAGTGAGACTTTTATTTTGAAATATCTGTTCTCTGTTCTTGTTGGTAAGGATCAGCGCCATGATGACGTCCATCAGCGGACAGACAGGAAGTGTGAACCTGCTGCACTTCCTGTTAGGTGTGTAACAAAAAATAAAGCATCAGTGAAGTTTACAGGTGGTCTCTTACCTGTGCATTTACCTGTCCCTGTATCTACAGGTGTGTTCCTGGTTCTTCCTGAGGGAGGCGCCTGTCTGGAGCTGCAGCCGTCAACCTCTAGAGTACTCCTGAACTCAACGTCCAACTTCACTGTGGTCAGTAAGACCTCACCTGTCGGTCTCCGCACTACCTGTCTCTCTGTTTAGCTGTGTTCAAATACCTGTATGTCTGTCTCCTCAGGTGTGCTCAGGTACAGTGCTGTGACAAAGTATTTGGCTCCTTCCTCATTTTTTTTTTTTTGTATATAATGATTTAGATCATCAAACTAATTTTAATATTACACAAACTCTCTCCCATGATGCTGATGATTACTTGGTGTGATATTAACATTTCAAACATTTTCTGAATCGTTTAACTGACGAATATACGAAAACATTAAACATCAGGAAGGGGGGAAATATTTTTTACAGCACTGTACCTGTCTGTCTACACAGGTGTGTTCGGGGTGGAGTCAGGTCACTTGGGGGTTACCTCAGGTTTCCCAGGTGGATGGGGTTGTTGTGGAGAATCAGGGGTCCAACAGCATCCTGCATCTCTTTAATGTCACCTGGAGGAACTCTGGCAGATACACCTGTGAGGAGGCGTCATCCTATCAGAGCAGAGAGATCGATATCTTCATACCTGGACAAGGTGACGTGATGTTTGTCTCATTTTGATGAATATTTGTCTTACCTGTGTCAGCTGATCCTGATCCTGTCCCCCAGGTCCAGATGAATGGTTCGTCCCAGTAGGTCCAGGCGTGGTGATGAAGGAGTCAGAGGAAGGTACCATTCCCTGCATGGTGTCCGACCCACGGCTCAACGTCTCACTGCACGAGCGTCATAGCAGGACCGCGGTCACCGAGACGACATACGAACCGGGTCGCGGCTTCACGGGTCGCCTGAACGACATAGCGTACGTGTGCCGGGCCACACATGGAGATGAGGAGAGAGAGTCCCAGGTGTACTACGTCTACAGCATCATAGGTAGGATTAGATTAGGAATATAATACGATTAGAGCTGATTACATTAGATTACAACATGACTTGATTACTTTTAGTTTTATTAGTTGTTATTACTAATAATAATAGTAGTGATATTGTTATTATAATACGTTAATTAACAGTTTCTCCATTAATTATTATTGTTATTATTCATTTAACATCTCTCTCTACCTGTTTATCTCTCATATTTCTGTCTATTTCTCTGTCTACCTGTCTCTCTCTACCTGTCTGTCTCTTAGTCCCTAAGGTGATGGAGGTGGACCTGACGGTGTCCAGCAGTGTCCTGAAGAAGGGGGAGGTTCTCACTGTGAACTGCACCGTCAAAGACACTGAGATGGTTTTCTTCAGCTGGGACTTCCCCCGCAGACAGGTACCCGTCTGTCTGCCTGACTATCTGAACTACAGTATACCAGGAAGTTAATGTAAGGTGTGTCTCTTCAGGAAATTGAACCAGTGACGGACTTTCTGCCCAATCGCATTCGCTCCTTTGTTAACATCTCTATGGCGACAGTGTCAGACTCTGGTAGGTTGCTGCACTTGCCTGACACCGAGGGCACGAAACACCAGTTAGTGAATAGTGACACACCTGTACATCAGTTGCTATGGTAATGTTTAATCGGCTGCTTTTGTTTGGGTTTGTTGTGTTACCATGGTGATGTGGTTGGTTTTTATGTAGGTGTTTACAGGTGCACGGTGCAGGAGACGACGCAGGGACAAACTGTAACGAAGGTCACAGAAGTCACAGTAGTGGGTCAGTACACACATGTACTACACAGGTAAACACATATACACACACAGGTAAACACACACAGGTAAACACACACACACACACACACACACACACACACACACACACACACACACAACTCAGCTGTACATCTTGTTTTGTTTTTAATGAAACTGTCATAAAGTTGGGAAGCCGTGCTGTTTTCACACACTCCT
>OMLM01014763.1:0-10029 GCA_900302695.1 Helostoma temminkii | reverse complement strand
ACACACACACACACACACACACACATACACACACACACACACAGGTAAACACACACACACACACACACACAAGCCCTCAGGTGACATGTCTGTCTTTGCCTCTGTGCAGATCAAGGTTACGTCTACCTGTGGCCCACAGGTGACACCAACGTGTCCACTCTCCTCCACCACACAGTGGAGTTCAGCGTGGAGGTTGACGCCCACCCTGCCCCCACCATCCTCTGGACCAAAGACAACCAGACTATCGCCATGGAAACAACCTCCACCATCACCACACACCTGAGCGGCAGCAGGTAGGTTCCAGGAGGAATCATAAAAATGTAGAGTACGAGTCAGTGGTGTGACCGCGTGGCTTCCTGCTCCATGATGTGCAGGTATTTAACTACACTGACGCTGGTTCGAGTCCGGATGGACCAGACAGGAAGTTACACTGTGAACGTTTCCAACGAGGACACCTCCGCAGAGCTCGTCTTTGACCTGGAGATTAAAGGTCAGAGAGGCGATGATCAGCAGTTTACTGTGTGTGTGTTTACCTGTGTTCACCTGTGTGTGTTTACCTGTGTGTGTGCAGAGCCCCCCAGGATCGTGTCTCTGTCGGAGGTTGGCAGCACATCAGTGCTGTGTGTCAGTGAGGGAGCTCCACCCCCTTCTGTCACCTGGTACACCTGTCAAAGTTCACACCGGTAAAAACACACTTGTGCACTCTGTTCCCTCAACTGTGAAAGGTATGTGTTACCATAGCAACAGTGTCTCCTGCAGGTGCAGTAATTTGACTGGCGGATGGAGGAGCCTATCAGCAACGTCTGAGGGCGTGTCTCTGCAGGAGAACACCACTGAGGTGGAGGACAGAGGAGTCACGCAGGTAACCTGTGACATCACAGGTTGACGTCACAGTGACATCATCAGAGGAAATTACAGTGTAGTGACTGACAGGTGTGTGTCTCACCTGTGCAGGTGCGCAGTTTGTTGACTCTACAGGCTCTCAGCTCCCTGTCAGCTGTTCGCTGTGAAGCCAAAAACTCTGCAGGACGACGAGCGAGAGACCTGAGAGTTATCTCCACCTGTACGTAAGAGTACTGCAGTACCACTGTAGTAATACTGTAGTAATACTGAGCCCTGAGTAATCTCCACCTGTACACAGCAGTACTATAATACCACTGTAGTAATACTGACCTTTGAGTATGTCACTGTCAGACCCAAACTATCCCACAATGCATCACTGAGCATATCAGTTATGTCTGTGACATCACTGAGTGTAAACATGAAGCGCCAACGCCATTGGCTGATAGTTTACAGGTGTAGTATTGTTTGTCCTGTGCACTGTGGTCACATGGTTCTGTGGTCTGGACTCTGATCCAGATTCTGACCTGTATGTAGGAGTACCACAGTACTGCTACTGACCTTTGAGTGACCTGCAGCTATATGCAGGAACTTTGCAGTACTACTACAGTACTACTTACTTCTTGTGTGTCTCCAGCTTTCTTTTCTCAAGTCGCAGTACTAGCAGCAGTTCTGGTTCTGATCGTCCTTGCTATCATCTTCCTCATCATCCTCATCCTCCTCTGGAGAAAGGTCAGTATTCAGTGTAGTACCAAGAGGAACTGTTACAGTAATGCAGTATAGGTAGTACTTGGTAATTTAGTAGTAGTATAGCTCCCATTCTAAAAGATGCCGTACTCCTTAAGAGCAGAGTGAAGTGATGTGTACATCTGATGAAGTATAAGTCCTTTATTTTGGTGACCCTCTCGTCTCTTCCTGTTAGAAACCTCGTTATGAAGTTCGCTGGAAGGTCATTGAGTCGGTGAGTCCAGACGGACAGCAGTACACCTACCTGGACCCGTCCCACCTGCCCTACAACAGCAGCTGGGAAATACCACGAGACAATATAGTACTAGGTAATACTACAATATAGCATAGTACTAGATAATACCATGAGACAACCTACATATGTAGACAACATCACCTTACGGTCTGACCTTTCCGTCTACCTGTCTCACCTTCTGTCTACCTGTCTGCAGGTCAGGTGTTGGGTTCAGGTGCTTTCGGTCGTGTCGTCGAGGCGACCGTCTCTGACCTGGTTCATTCTCATTCTACGACCAAAGTGGCCGTGAAGATGGTCAAAGGTACGTCCCTGTCTCGCTGTCTCACTGTGTTAACCTGCCTGTCTCTGTGTCCTACTGTCTGTCTCTATGTGTCCTACAGTCATTGTACCAGTTACGGGTTCTACCATCCTGGGTCAGTACATCTGAGGCTCCTGCTGGTCTCTGGCTGTTTAGGGTTTTTTCACTCTGTTGTGTATACTGTGTGTACTTGAGGTACTCTGTATATCTGTGTGTCTCAGCGAGCAGCGGTGCAGCTCAGTCTCTGATGTCGGAGCTGAAGGTTCTGGTCCACCTGGGTCCTCACCTGAACGTCGTCAACCTGCTTGGAGCCTGCACCAGAGGAGGTCCAATTTTTATTCCTGGTTTACTCTGGACATAGTCCTGACTTCAGGCTAACGCAGATCCTGTCTGTCCAGGTCCCGTCTACCTGATCACTGAGTTCTGTCGTCACGGAGACCTAGTGAACTACCTGCAGAGGAACAAACACACCTATCTGCAGAGCGACACGCCCACCAAGAGGTGAGACACAGACACAGACACACACATCCTCTCTCTCTGTGTCTGTACTGACTGAATGTCTCTTGTCCCGCAGTGACAGTGATGGAGGCTACATGGACATGACCAAAGAGGATAGAGTCCAGTATGTCCCCATGCAGCAGGTCAGCTACGCCGACATAGAACCCGCCGTATACGAGGCGCCGTACAAACCAGCAGGTGATGATGGACAGGTCGTGGTTCAGAAGCTGTCCTCTTCTTAGTCAGTCTCCTAGATCTCCGTGGTCTCTGAGGTCTCTAAGGTCTCTGCAATGCAGTACATGTACTTCACCTGCTCCTGATGAAACATGAGGCTGAGACAGTGTCTCGCAGGCTCCTTGAGTTCTTCTCAACTTTACCTTCTCTGTGTACTTTTACTCTGTTGTTTACTGTAGTCACTGTAGTATTGATAAGGACTAAGTGACTGGTCCTGTGTTTGTCCCTCAGACCAGCAGGAGGCGTCCTCCCTCCTTCTCAGTGACTCTCCCCAGCTCAGTCTCAACGACCTCCTCAGCTTCTCCTTCCAGATCTGTCAGGCCATGGACTTTCTGTCTTCCAGAAATGTAAGACCCGAGTGACAACACATCTGTATCCCAGTGCGTGTTGACATGTTGACATAAAATGTCCTGTTGCCCGTCCCCAGTGCGTCCACAGAGACCTGGCAGCGAGGAATGTCCTGGTCACTGAGGGGAAGCTGGTGAAGGTCTGTGATTTTGGACTGGCCCGAGACCTGACCAAGGACCAGGACTACATTGCCAGAGGAAATGTCAGTCCTCACAGAACTTCATTCACAAATTGTTAAAGTAACACAGTGATTATCAGTGGACATGAACTGACCTCTGCAGCTTCTAGTGGACCTGAAGGACGGGTAAAGTTAAAACAGGAAGTGAATCTAGTTCTACAGCTCAATCATCAGTTAGCAGCTGCTGTTGTCATGGTTGGGGTCAAACATGAGTTTGAACAAACAGCTGTGAACACTCTTTATACACCATGTCCTGTGTTCAGCTTCAGTTCTTCCTCACTGGGTAGATTAGCTGCAGGTGTTTCTGTGTCTTCTTCTCTGTCTTCACACAGACTGTTCATCTCTTCCAGAGCTTCCTGCCGCTGAAGTGGATGGCTCCAGAGAGCATCTTTCTCAACGTCTATAGCTCTCAGAGTGACGTCTGGTCCTACGGAGTCTTACTGTGGGAGATCTTCTCTCTGGGTAAACCAGTATAAACCAGTAAACAGCTGCACACACCAGTATAAACCAGTAGAGGTCAGTAGATGACTCAAAGACACAGATTTGATTCATTTTCATTTTGGTTACTGATCATTGGATAATTTAACTCTAACTGGTATTAAACTAGTTCTGTGGTTGAACTGGTCTCAACCAAAACCATCTCTAAACTCTTCAGTCAAAGAACTGTAGAGGAGACTGTGGCTGAATCCCAATCCGTCAGGTGTTTCCCTAAAGGACTGGGACCATTTCCCTCCCACTAAAGACACACGGAGGGCTGCAAGGACAGAGAGAACAAGGTTTTTGGAGGTCCTTTCCTCAGGACTGTGATCTGCCACAACTTATGTTTCTGATGATGGTGGATCAGTTTTGGTTCAGCTGTGGATCAGCCGTCAGTTGAACTTTTGAGTTACTATGGTAACTTTTGTTTTCAACTAAATTCAGTTTTATTCATATATCACCAAATCCCAATAACCAAATGTGAGTCATAGAGACATAGAGGAAATTAATTGTGGTACCCAATATTTCACATCAGCAAGTGTTGATGTGGTACTGTTATAAGAGACAAACTGTTCCCTCAGATAAATAGGAATTTAGCCAAGCAAGAGGATCAGTGTGACCAGTCTGACCAGTGTCGGTCTGTAACTGTTTATGTTCTCCCAGGTGCCAGTCCATACCCTGATCTTCCTATGACCCAGGAGTTTTACTCTGCTCTGAAGAGAGGATACAGGATGAACCAGCCTCAACACACTCCACTCAAAATGTATGACACACTGAACACACTCCACACTGTAATGAAACACTGCTGTGATGAGGGATGAATGAATGAATTTATCAATGAACATATGAATGAGTGTTTCTCTCTGCAGCTACGACCTGATGAGACGCTGCTGGGACCAGGATCCTCAGTCCAGACCTTCATTCTGTTCACTGCTCGTCTCGGTTGGAAATTTGTTGACAGACGAGTACAAACAGGTAAATAACAACAACGCCTTTACTGCCAGTACTGCTCAGAGTATGAAGACCTCTGAGGGTCATGATATGTGTATGTGATGTTGCAGATCGACAGAGGCTGATCTGACCTGTAAAGTCCTACAGATGGTTGTGTCCTGTTGTCATAATTTTATGTTTTAGTTGATTTAAAGGTCGAACCACAGACAGATGTAGAACAGCAGCTTGTTACGAGAGAATCACTGCATCAGCTCCATGTGTTTAGTTAAGACACGTGCCCATGTGCTGCACAGTAAATACTTGAAGTGTCTGTGTAGTCAGACTAAAGTCACGGTGTCTGTGGATCAGATATAATCGGACTAAAGTCACGGTGTCTATGGATCAGATATAATCGGACTAAAGTCAGGGTCTCTGTGGATCAGATGTAATCAGACTAAAGTCACAGCATCTCTGTGGATCAGATATAATCAGACTAAAGTCACGGTGTCTGTGGATCAGATGTAATCAGACTAAAGTCAGGGTCTCTGTGGATCAGATGTAATCAGACTAAAGTCACAGGTCTCTGTGGATCAGATATAATCAGACTAAAGTCAGGGTGTCTGTGGATCAGATGTAATCAGACTAAAGTCACGGTGTCTGTGGATCAGATGTAATCAGACTAAAGTCAGGGTCTCTGTGGATCAGATGTAATCAGACTAAAGTCACAGCGTCTCTGTGGATCAGATATAATCAGACTAAAGTCAGGGTCTCTGTGGATCAGATGTAATCAGACTAAAGTCAGGGTCTCTGTGGATCAGATGTAATCAGACTAAAGTCACGGTGTCTGTGGATCAGATGTAATCAGACTAAAGTCACAGTGTCATTGTGGATCAGATGTAATCGGACTGAAGTCACGGTGTCTGTGGATCAGATGTAATCAGACTAAAGTCAGGGTCTCTGTGGATCAGATGTAATCAGACTAAAGTCACAGTGTCATTGTGGATCAGATGTAATCAGACTAAAGTCACGGTGTCTGTGGATCAGATGTAATCAGACTAAAGTCACGGTGTCTGTGGATCAGATGTAATCAGACTAAAGTTACCACCAGGGCTTGTGTGGAAACATTCAATAGAAAATCCGTCCTGCAGTTTTACCTCTTCATACTTAGATTAATTTGTAGATCCAGCTGCAGCTGACACATTCACATCTGTGTTAGTTTAGTAGATCCTACTTTATTTAAAGTAACAATCCTCACTGACTGGATAATTTCTACAGTCCAACATCACAGATTAATTCACTTTTTGTTTCTTAGCTCAGCAGTTTGTGACATTTTCACCATCACTGCTGTTTTCATTGTTGTGCGTCAGCGTTACCAGCAGCTGACTGACGACTTCCTGAAAGGACAAACTCCAGCTGTGCTTCGGTCCAGACTGAGTTCATCCAGAGGCGCTGAAGATCACAATGACAGGACGGGTAACACACTGCACACACTGACACTGAGTCCAAATCAGGTTTTCTGGTGCCACTGAGCTTTGATCCTGGTGTCACCATGGTAACAGATGCTGCAGATTCACCTGTTCAGGACAGATTAGTGTTGGATTAGTGTTGTGTAGAACAAAAATCCAGGATTATAAATGATAACTTTAATCTTACTCACATTTTATGTTTGACAGTTTTTTTTATCAGTGACACTAAAACCTCCTTCACCAAACCCTTTTACGTGTCATACTCCTGATCTTAGGTTCTGAAACTGAACTCACCTGCCCTGTCTGTCCCTCCAGGAAGCTCCACCTCTCCTATGCTGGGGGAGGAACAAGTGCAGGCAGGCCCCTCCCATGGTACCTACATCATCCCCATCACTGACATCATCATAGAAACAAGCAGTGGCGCTGCGCTGGACGCAGACAGGTACAGACCAGGTGGTTTGATATGATGCTCAGACATCCAGAGAATAAGGGATGAAGGTTAGTGACTGGTCTGTTTCACCTGCAGCCCTCACCTGTCAGACTCACCCTCTGACTCCACCTGTCAGGATGTACCAGGGGCACAGGACATGACATCACCAGAGGACAAACAGGAAGCTGAGGAACCTCCTGCTTCAACCTGCAGGCGTGAGGAAGATGAGGAGAGCTGCTTGTAAAGGGCTCTGCTGCCTGACAGACAGAATGCAGGGTTTAGTTAAACCAATATAATCATTAACCCTCAGTACTGACTGTGAGGCTTTAACCAGGTATTTGTAAATCTTAACCTTTATTTTGAAAACAGGAAGCAGAGAGGTGACTGTACAGCGGGTCCTGAGTCAGATGTAGAACTTTATTATCCTTCATTTACTCTCTGCATTAGCCTGAAGTGTCTGTGTGTATCTGTGTTATCAGCTTAAGACACTTTTACACCAAATGGAGCTTTTATTAAAACATGAGAAGAACTGTGCAGACTCTGGGTTTGATTTAAAGGTTTCAGCTGAGAATCAGATTAAATGTCACCATCAATCTTATAGCCTGTGACTGTTAATCAATCCTGATGAAGCCAGTTAATCGGTCCAAACTTTTAATTTACCAAAGCCTGTTCCAGGTACCTTGGTAAATTTAAAGGGACAGGCCTTTACAGGCCACATTAACACAGTGGACAAGAACATTAAGTTCACCAGGGAAGACACCAGAGACAACTAGTTGGCTTTCCTGGACTGTGCAGTTATTAGAGGGACCAGATTGCTGTTTGACTAAATACTAAGATTAAAACTTATCAGGACCCTGAACCACTGAGCGGGAAACATCCCCACCTCCATAGCCAAGAAGAAGGAAGACACAGGCTGTAGGTCTTGTCCAGGGACACTTCCACATATGGCAAGAGTAGCCAGGTCGCAAACTGCCGACCCCTGATTTAACCCTATAAGACCAATGGTATCATATTTGATACACAAAAATATTTTGCTTAAATAATTATTATTATTATAGACTTCTGATGTATCAAATGTAATACATCAAAAATCTTACATTTAGAAATAATTTCTTAAATTTTTTTTTTATGTTTTTCAACAAAGTGTGCATTACACACTCCAGTTAAAAAAATAGGATGTTGTGGCTATTATTTGTTGGACTGGGCTTTAAAGGGTTAAGGAAACGATGCACCTTTTGGACAGAGAAGACAAGTGTTTGAGAACTTTATATGTCCCACTTCATACATCCACCAGGAAGGTGAAGTTAACAACGCTAACAATGAGCAGTGAAATGTTTTGACCAAATAGAAATAAGTTCAATCGCTGTGACTCAGCTCCCGAATAACTACACCTGAACGACTGAGAACCTTCACTGACAGAAAAGCTTAATAAAAAATGGGGATCGTGTTCAGTGCTGTGATGTGTAAACTTGGTTCGGTCCTGCTCACACAGAGAAAAATCACACAGTCACAGTGATCATCAGGTGCTAACGACTTCCTGACTCCATAGTCGTTATCAGTCTGCGGCTGCAGTCGGTCAGTCAGAACTGATAAAGCTTCTGGATGAAGGTGAAACATTTTCAGAACTAAAATCTAAAGTCCAGGTGCTACTCAACAGAACCTCTGGGATGATGAAGTGACACATAGATAAAGGAAGGACTTCCTTGTCATCCTGGTATCAGTATCTGACACCCTTGGAGAGAAAGTGAGTGAGTGGAGGTCTGGGTGCATGTAGGAAGTACAGAGACCAGGAGTGTCTCCCCACAGACTTGAGTCTGACTCCAGAGTCCAGTGTGTGCTTCAGGCAAAACAATCACTGCCAGAAAAACCAGTTTAGTTTGAGTGTGAATGAGGTTTTTCTCTAATCAGTGTCCACACGTCCTTTCCAGCTGCTTTCTAGGTGAAGTTCCCATCGGTCGTCCTCACTGACCCCCACCACCTGCTGTTTCTACTTCCTGTCGTGATGGGGGACAGAGGGAAGTTCACAAATGTGCTGAATGTCCGAATCTTCCATCAGAGTCTGTTTCCTCAGAAAAGAAGAATCTGCTCAGTCTGACTCACCGAAGCTCCTTCCTCTATTTTCCTGCAGAGACATCCATATTCTGCTGAGACGCTTTGTTCTTCCATTAACCGGATCAGAGCTGAAACAACCTGCAAGTGGTTCTGCAGAGGAAGACTATGGAGGGTGGTCAACAGCTCCACAGCAGACTATGAATATTAAAGTAAATGTACTGCATTCAGAAGTCTACTGAAGTAAAGGTGTACTGTAAAGTACAGTGCAGGGCAGAAAAGTACAGTTGTTTCATCAGAGTAATTTTACTCACACATCAGTTCAGTTCAGTTTATTTAGCTCCAAACAAAAGTCGTCTCAAAGCACTTTACAGTGTTCAAGGTTTAAGACCTTACAATACAACTGAATGATAGGGAAAACCCATATAATCTCCCTGAGCAGCACCAGGAGACAGTGGAAGAAAGGAAGAAACCTCCAGCAGAACCAGGCTCAGGGAGGGTGGTCATCTGCCTTGACCGGTTGGGGTGAGTGGAAAGAAAGAGAGAAAAGAGCAACAGGTCAAAAATCAATAGCAATAAAAAAAAACCTTGGCAGGTAGGATGGGAACACACAGCTCTAAGGCCGAGGATCCCTGCAGAGAGAGAGAGGATGTGTATTAATATTCAAGTACTTTAATAAACTGCTGTTAATAATGTTTATTCCTGTTTATAATTAATCTGCTGGTTAATGTAGTGGTTAATCCAGCTCCCAGTGAGTCCAGGGGATCGTGAATCATGAACAATCCTCTCTCAACCAAGCAATTTAAGATAAAATAATACTTTAATGTTTCACACAACATGAGAGAGAAGTAAAATAAACAAGCAATGAAAAATTAGGAGGATTATTACTGAGATGGTTCACACATCCTATTACACAGTCTAATGGCAGTGGGAACTAAAGACCACCTGAAGCTCTCTGGTGGAACCAGTCTGAGGCTGAATGAGCTTCATCTGCCACAGTTTATCATAAAGAGGATCAGACAGATTGTCCAGGACATCACTGATCCGATCCACCATCCTCCTCTTCCTCAGCCTCCAGACTGTCCAGTTCCAGTCCTACTACACATTTTACCTTCTGGATCAGCTGGTTCAGTCTGTTCCTCCCAACACAGACAGAACAGAGCGCTAGCTACTACAGACTGATAGAACATCTTCAGTAGCTGTTGACATGTCAAAGGAACGAAGCCTCCTGAGGAAGAACAGTCTGCTCTGTCTTCTCCTGTAGAGGTTGTTGGACCAGTCCAGCTTGTTGTTCATGTG
>OMLM01014761.1:0-11006 GCA_900302695.1 Helostoma temminkii | reverse complement strand
AAAAGATTAAATAAAAAGATTTTTAAAATGACACATAATTAAAACAAGCACTCTTTATAAAAGCGGTGTGCAGTATTCCAAGTGATTTTTGTGTTGTTTTTTTAACATTTATAGATTTTCTATATTTTATGTACACAGAAAAAAAGGTTATTTGGGTATTGTAACTGGCAAGCTTGTACTGTGGTCTATGCTACAGTGAACTATTTACTGTACCACAATATTGCAAAACTGACTCAAAAAATAGAAATATATACCAATAAATAATAGCATCAAGTGAAAATGAAAAATGATAGAAACATTGAAAAAGGAAATAGACTCTTGGCCGAGCTGCGGTAACAGCGTTGTTCAAGCCTAAGTATGCAGAGTGAGTGTTTTGGCGAGTTTAAACATATTAAAAACATTAAGGTGGCGATATATGAATGAATATATCAGTGCATTCGAGTTTCTAAGTGGAGGATAGTCTGATCTGATGACTATGCAATGGAGCTGATTGTCTTGTCAAAAACAAAGACAGGAACTAGTTTTAAAGTTGTAATGGCAAAATTAAAGCTTATTCTGAGGAAAAATGAACAGCAGTTGCTGAAGATAAGCAGCTGTTGGTGATGTGCACCTCAAACAAAATGGTCAAGAAAAAAAAAAGGCTTTCATAACATTGGTATAAAATCACCCCAGTAATCTTTAAACACCATTGCTATTTCTGCATACTCGGGACACTAATCAAGCATTTAAAAAAAGTGCTTTTGTATCAACTACAAAGCATTGCATTGTCTTGGGATGTGTTCAAAAGAACTGCAGGCAACAACAATAAAATTAAAGGCTTCGTCCGCACCCCACAATTTCAATGAGTGTAAAGAATTCAGGTATCTGCTGTATGTAGGTGAAAACAAAAAATAATTAATATGAATAGGTTTATGAATAAATCAATGCACATGACTAACCAAATATGAGTGTAGTGGCATGGGAATAGTAGTATAAATGCTATTGAAGCAAGTGCAAACACTTCAGAACAATCCTAATGCAATCCAGTTGTAAGGATTCCTTTTCAAAACACTGAATATATGTGACTCATTTCTGCCCAAGTTTTCTCATCTTCTTTACTAACAAAAGAAAGCCTATGTTAGCAAAAGTAAATTCTAGAAAATATTTGAATCTTACATACAGTACAATACAAAAATTAAAGAGGTCTAGGACAGCATCATGGCTGTTTAAGTTTGAGCTTTGTGTCAGTCAGGTTTTCAAGGAAGACTTCCACATGAGAAATGTGTCTCAAAAAGCTCCCCAGTGTGCTGCAGCTTTCATCTCTGCGGTGTCCCGTCAGGTTTTTCAGCAGAACGGCAGCATATCACGCCTCCTAATTTGTAGTGGGGCAAAAATGACCTAACAGAGAGGGAGATTCTCCTTGAACACACTCATAACCGTCTCTGTACAGTATGGGCACTTGATAAAACACGGAAACACTGCTAAACTTTCAGGCAAGGCTGAGACATTGAAGTAGAGGGAAGGAAAATGTGATACTATGTAGTGGATGAACAGCACTGAGCAGACTGAACTGCTCGTCCGTGTCTTAAAGTTGTAAAGGGGAGGTTTAGAAGTGAAATATAGACACAGCACTTCAGTACATATGGGAATGGAAAGGAGTTTTCCTGAGTGCAAAAAAACTTGAAGAAGTACCGGTGGGTGTGTCTGAACAAAGCTCATGGGAGGATTGGCCAATGTGGAGAGAAGCACGCTTTGGAACCATAAACATAGATGTATAAAAACACAGACAAACTCCACAAAACCCAAAAAATATTTTATAAATAATCATCTGTCATTACTAAGAGAAACAGTTAATCAGGTGCTGTCCATAAACTGCTATGTGTCGGGGGATTGCTCCTTCTCCTCCTCCTCCTCCTCCTCTTCTGCTGCCTCTTCCTCAACCACACATGGTTGTGAGCAAGGGGTCTCACCCTCTTCCACTACTTCCTCCTCCTCCTCCTCAACCTCCCCCACCTGTTCGTCCAAAGGAATCTCTGTTGATTCAGAGTCCTGCGTACAAAGTGTTTTAGAGTCAGTACAGCTGTTTTCTTCCTCTTCCTCCTCTTCCTCCTCCTCCTCCTCCTCCTCCTCCTCAGGCTGGCTGCCACTGTCTTTCTCAGTATCCGACTCTCCGTCCTCCTCCAGGGTGAGCTCAAATTGAAACTTGTCCCCTCCTGGCGGTCGAGTGCCATCCTCAGGCTCATCCAGTGCGGGAGAGGGACTCTGGGGAATGGTGCTTTGGTACCACTCCCTGTTGTCTTCCAACGTGTCCAGGATGTCCTGGGCATCCGGATGGACCAGGTCAGCCCAGGTCTCCCACAAAGGGTGAACAATATAGTCGATAAAACCAACCTACACGATACATTGGAAAAAACATTCAGTGTGCAAATACCCATGTGAATATAAACTACGTGTGTGTCTGTTTGCGTTACCTGGCTCTTTTCTACCGAGGCATTGTGTTTGTCACACATGGGGCTGATCTCCATGCCCCTCTCCCTCTCTCTGTCCCCCTGGCTGAAGAACTCTTCCATGATGCGATCCGTCCACTGCCGATAAAGCTGCAGAGGCTTGGTGGGGTTGCTCAGGTCTGCACAGTGCACCATGTTTTGGAGAACCTGAATATGACAAACAAAGTCTGAAACACGGCGCTCATCCCAGTCACATTACATAATTTAGAGTTTGTTGAAGCACCATAACATCTGGCTCCTAATATAATTTACACTTGTAAAACTACGAGGTGTTATAGTTGTGATTAGTGAATTAGTGGGTTGTAGAATTTAATTTGCCAAATGTTTGCCTTTGACTAATTCTATGAGAACACATAAATGATTTTTGCTATTTCTATAGATTAGAAAAGTATTCAGAAGAATATTCAACCAAATGTGCATGGAAATAAGACGTATTATTACTGGTTGGAAGCTTCGCTCTGACCTGTATCCTGTCGGAGTAGTTGTCCAGCAGCAAGACACCAGAGCTGGTCACCTTCTTAGTTTCCACCATAGTTTTCAGATCAGCCAGTAGATTCATGTGCTTTGACATGTCTGTTGCTAAAACCTTAGGACAACAAGAACAAAGCATCACAAGTCGTTCTACTAAATACAGAAAGTATTTATTAGCAAGTTAATTACATTGTAGGGTGCATGATTCTCTGTATAATATTCTAATAGTTACGCTCCCCACTGAATAAAATAAAAGATAAATGTCTTTTCACATACTATGTCTATGACCATCTTTCGCAGTGATTGTCTTTGTTTTTTGGTCAAGTTTTGGAAGATGTCACAGTTCTCCTCTTGCAGGAGTTTGAAACCAACTGCTAGATGGTGGTTCTCCAACACCGACGAGTCATTGTACATCAACGCTAGCTCTGAATCTGTAGGAAACACACAATTCATTTGAGTCCATTAGTTTATGGCAAAGTTTAAAACAGTAACAACATTGATGCACTGCATACATAGTTTTTCCCTGGTTAATTTGAAAGTGAATACATATGCGTCATGAAACAACTTTGACAGAATCAGGTCCCGAGTTTCTCTGCTAATAGGCCTGTACAAACATTCTGCGGTTACATACTACGCAGCAGGAGAAAGCTCCAACATGTTTTTTCTGAAAGGTTTTCCCACTCTGGGTCATTTGAAGGTCCTCTAGCTGTACTTAGATTTTCCATTAAGATGCATTAGGGTTGGCTACAGTGGTACAGAGCGACAGAAAGGAGAAAGGGGATCCTGCTATGTAGCTCTGTGGCTGACAGTGGATCAGTCTGGTGGCTCTTAACTCACTGATGAGTCACACTGCCTTTACTGCAGGGATTCCCCATTTGGGCTTATGGGAAGAACAACACATTGTGTGTGTTATGTGTGTGAGACTGCGCAATGTCTTTTCTATTCCGATTACTAATACTCTTATGCAACACTCACATTCAAAACTGTTTTTAAAATGGCCGTGTAAGGCAATACCCAGTGCATATTTTTTTCCTCTAAATGTCCAAATTAAGGTCATTTTTGTGGCAACTCCAGCCATGAGCAGGTGAGTCAGCTGAAGCAGAGATAGCAGGGGTTCGGTGTTTTGCTTGAGGACACTTCAGTTACCACACAACATCATGACCCCTCTGGTTAAAAAGTCGCCCACTTCTACCACTATCCCAGAGTAGTCATGTGGACAGTTAATTATTTTTTTACTAGTTTTTTTCTGTCATTTCTACATCCACTATACAATGGAGGTAAATAAACGTTTGAAATGAATAAATAAATAAATAAAATCATACGGTACACCAATTTGTATTAAAACCACAATGCTGTGGTTGATCATCCATCACATAACATCCATACTGAGAATCATAAGAATATCCACAGAACTCAAGGGTTTTTCTATTCCCTTTAAAATACATCACAGTAGTCTGTGGATTATCCAGATTAACAGTTCTGAAAATAAATACTGGACCGTTAAATTATCACTCACCATCTCACATGTTTCGGCAAATCTAATAGGTCTGGTGTAAGAATAGGGATTTCATTTTCCTCAGACAAAGGTAGAGTAGATGACACCACTAAGTTTATCTCTTGATGCCACACAAATGGCAACAATCATGGGCAGGATTAACACAGCAACGAATGCTGCAGAAATAACTCATATAACTACATTTAACAAGTTAACTGGTCCTAGCAACATCTAGTGTGAAAAGAAAAGGTCGCTGCTCATTGGTTAGAGCAAAACAACACAAAACAGGAAATGGCTAAAATGTGAAAATGTGAAAAAATACTCAGGTCTGGTAAGGTAATTGCAACAGTGGATACCTCAGGTTGGAAGCAAATGGCAACTATCTGCATGTTTACATAGTGTAACAGTAGGTAAATGAGAAAATAGGATTTATGTATTATTTCAAAACTGTGGCCTACTACATCAAATGTCTTTGGGATGACGTTTTCCCTGTTTGCTCCTGAGAGACATTAGCCTAAATGATGGTGTGCTACTGGGAAATGGCCCTATAGAGAAGCAAATTGATCTCTTCTCTGAACTCTGAGCCTTGGACTCACACTTTAAAGCCATCACACGTGACTAACACAAACACATGCTAGTGTTGATCCATGTGAATGTGTTATCTGTTGTGAATATGTTAGCCATCCAGCCTGAGTGGTTTATACATTTATAGATAACTTCATGTATGTGTGAAAAGTCTGCAAAATGCTAGTGTGTGTGTGCAAGTGAAGCAGATGCCACAGAGTGCATGTTCCCACCTGTGTATCACACTGTAAGTGTGTGTTCATGTTTGTGAACACGCTCTAACAATACTGCTGAGCTTGTGACGTAGCTGTTAAGACAGTGTTGTATTTAGACTCACTGGTGTTGATGAGGAACTGGTTGGAGACTCCAGGATGGTCCACATCGTGAATTGCACTGGCAAAGATGGCAGCTAGAATCTCAAGGTCTGTGAACACAGCCTGGAAGAAGAGAACCAAGCACAGAGAGGGGGAGGGAGGCTTTCGATGAGAGGATCAAATAGCTGGACAAAAATATCCTTGCAAGTAAGAGCCATTGATTGGAGCAAGAATTTGATTGAAGCTGATTGTAGAAGCGTGTTAAAGCTCACATGCACATATGGGTGCATGTGTGTTAATTTGGTTTGCATTTTGTGTGCACACATGTGCCTCACCTCAAGGGCAGGGGTGGATAGCAGCACGTGAGTTGACTGGGTGACATCAGCAGCATGAATGTTGTTATGGTAGGCCACATCGCCATGATAATGGTCTTCTAAGGTCATCAGGTATGTTATAAAGGTGTCAAGTGGAATTTTAAAAGTTTTTAACAAGTCTCTCTCCTACAAACCAGAGGAATACAAGACAAGTTGATGGTCTGGCAACTTCAGGATTCAACAGACATTTATTTTGTAGTGCAAGATGAAGATGATAGTGATAATAGTGATGCTATTACCTGGAAAATTGTGTACATCATGACTGTTAGTGGGCGATTCCCAGAAAACTCTGAGATTTTAAAAACATTAAGGCCCCATTTATTCACATGTTCCAGCTCCTGAAAAAGAAATTACAAAACATCATTTCTTCTTTTCTTCCTTTGTATTCATAAATAGCCTCAAGTAATGTGCAATTTAGATAAGTGTGAATTGTATTTGGGTAAATGTGAAATTGATTAATATTGGTACACAGTCTGTGTGGTGTAAACACCATTTGCTCACAAACACACCTTAGCGAGTTCATCCTCTGTTTCCGTCTTAACTCCAAAGCGAGGGATATTAGAGTTTGTGAGGCTGGAGGAGTGTTGCAGCTTTTTCACCCCACTGATCTGAGACATGGGTTTGTTCTTCTTCTCTTTCTCCTTCCGCGTCTGAGGGGACGGCATCTCCACTTCGTGTTGCTTGTCTGGAAAGAGAGACCATCATACATAAGTACAAAGTGAATATAAACATAATGAAGTCTTTTGTTGTTAGTTTTTTTGCAAACTTCATTTTAGGTTTATGCATCATAAAATCATGATACATCATCATCTATCTTGGTTTCAGGTAAACACTTGCACTTTGTTAATGAAATAATTGTCCTGGGGGAAGTTTAAAATTATTACTGCATGTTGTGAGACTTACTCTGGAGCTTGGGACCAAATTAATGCTCACTGTTTAGACAGGATGGTGATTTCTTTTAATCCAAACCAGTGAGTCCATCATTACTCACCTAGGAAATTGCTGGAGATGAACTCAGACACCTGGTTCCCAGAGCGGCTCATCTCAGATAGGTGAGTCAGCTCCCTATTCAGCATCCTCTTGAACTAAACAAGGGACACACATATAAGAACATGTATAATATCTAAAAACAGAAAAATTGCAATTACTTGCTTTTACAGATAGTACATCCAGCCCCACGTGCTTGCTGCACACACATTTTCATTCACATTATAATTGTTTTTCTGTAGTGTTTGTACTTGATTTTCATGTTGCTGTAACATCATGAAAGTTTTATCTTATCTTACTCAGAAGCACTGTACATATATATAAAGCATATAAATCACAAATGAAAGATAAAAGCTGCAAACACAATTTAAGTACCTGTGCTAATTTCACCATAAATTTCATGTTTCAGGTAAAGTTAAACCTGAACCTTAAGCAACGGCATCAGCACACCCGAGGCTGGCTGTGACTGTGGATTTTTACTAATAGATTCCAGTCACATCACAGAAGCTGAACCCAGGAAAGTCACATTTTTTGTGTAACACACATACACACATCAGAGTGCTACTGCCCGGGCTGTACGTAATCAGTAACCCATTTTCCCAGCTTCTTTCTTTCAATTTTAGTTTTTTCACTGTCACACTGCCTGCTTCTCTCTCTCACACTCATTCTCACTTCTCTCTCCTGTGCCTAATTGGAATGGCAGATCCAAATTTAGCTCCTGCTTTTGATTTGAAGACCAAACTGATTGATGTGGAGCAGAATGCTTGAAATCTGTGATTTTCCAAAGTGAATGTGAAACAATACAGTTACAAAAGAGAGCAAAACAAAAGTCTTGAACAAAGATGCTGCTTTGTCTAAATCACTCTAATCTCAGTCTAAATGCATAGTACATACATTGATTAATTAGACAAATCAATGCAATTCAATCAATGAATCAATTATTGCTTAAAATAGACAATTACACCAATGCATAGTGCTGGCTCTAAGTATGTATTGACATCCCATTAAATAACGCCCTTGTGCATTTGTTGGGTCATTTTAAAACTGAGATAAGACACAATGAGCCATCTGTGGTTTTTATCAGGCAATAACAGGCAGTAAGATAGAAGAGTGACAAAAACATGTAAGGTGTATGTTTACATTAAATGTAGCTATTAAAATAATTTAAATATCAGTGAGTTAAGATTACTGTTAAAACAACAAACAGTAATTGCTTATACATACAGTACTGAAAAATATAGAGCAACTCCCTAGAGATCTGTTGACCTAAAACAGTCCTCACAAAGCTATGAGTGCTTCTACTTTACTCCATTTACTGTAGAGGAGCCTCTGTGGCATGTAACAAAACTTAATGACCATCATACATAATTTATAAGTGTAATAAAATGTCTATGCCTTTAAATGCATTCTCACTTAAAAATGTCACTAATATATCACAGCGCATACAGCTGAGGCATTGTTCTACAGGACACATCTAAAGGACACAAAGATAAACCTCAGTAACAAAGAATTACAACAATCACATAAACAGTTGTAAAGGAAAACACCTCAATTAACATACACTAACCTAAGACCAGATCTTACCTTTATATATCCCCATGACACAGAGAGCAGATAATTTACTTCAGGCATTTTGACTAATGAACAAAAAGGATCCACAAAAATGAAGGTAAAGGTTTAATGGTGACAGCGCCAGACAGCTAACGAAACACAAGCAGTTTGTAGAACTCCCAGTAAAAGACCTCAACCCAAAGAACCTTCAGAGGTTGGTTCACTGTAAATGAACTGTAAAGTCGGTATCCAGCTCACAAATGAACCATCACGTTCCTGCCCTGCAAAAATCCACAGAACCAAGCCCATATTCCAGGAAAGGTTGATTCTGAAAGAGAAATGGTGGGAATGTGGCTCTCCAAAAATCCGATGAGAGCATACTGTGAACACACACTGACATGTGCACACACTCTTACACACAAACACACACACTTGGATACAGGGACACACTGCTGCGGCTGTGAATAATTGATGATGGTGCGGATGCTTGGTAGATGCCAAAGCACCAGGACAGCAAAATATTTCTATCAACAGCTCCAAGGCTGCCTGCTTCTGTGTGTATGACACAAGCTCCCATGTGAAGAACACAGGCTGCTTCTCTCACAGTGTCAGACACCAGCAGCAAATCAGGGCGCAGATATGGAAAAATTGTGAGCTCATCATCACCCCTGATTGGCTCGGTTTGGAACAGACTTGAGGTCACCTGCTGTGTGATTGGATGGAACTGAAGTCAGTGGAAAATCTCCACCTTCCTTTTCCTTCAATTCCTGCAGTGCAGCGGGATGTGACTTTGTGTGCATGTATGTGCATACATTACATGCTCGTTTGTGTGTATGCAAGGCATATTCACATTACATGGCACAGTATGTGTGCATGCATACGTGTTGACTGGCCTAACCTTCTGTATAGTATGGTGTACAAGCACGTTACCTCATCCATCATGATTCAATATTGAAAAACACAGTATTCATGGTAGGTGAGTCACAGTAACATCACTGATGAGACGATGTCAATAAATAAAAACCCATTAATCTTGTAAAAGGAACGAGCGTCACACTGATCTGAAGTGGGCTGAGCAGGACAGAAACTGAAAGCACTGGGTCCACACAGGCTGCTGTGTGTGTCAAGAGCCTCAAAATATTATAACATTATTGATAATTATTGTTGATTATCACACATGGTGTGCTTATGCAACGTATAAATACCAATAATACTCATGTGTATGGCAGCCATTTATATTAAGTATCTGCCATTTTTATATTATATATGTTAAGGTTGTCTCATATAGATCTCTTTTTCATAAAGTGATAAACATACCTAGAAACATACATCCTAAACAAGAACCAAATATCTGATAATAAAACTAAAAATCTCCAAAGGGACAGGGAGAAACTGGCTTGTATGCAAACTATGGCATTTAAAAAGATGCAGGGTACTTAAAACATGTTCTTCTAAAATTAGTGATATAAGATGTGCATTAACTTTCAGTGTGATTGTTGAAAACGGTTGCGCACTGACAGCTTGCATAAGGCATGACAGTTTTATTTATCTATTACATTCTATTATGGAACCTGATGTACTTTACATTAATGTGTATAAAATACAAGAAATAAAACAGGTTCTACCCTCCAAAGACACAGAGAGAAGGAGACTCATACAGGGTTTAGTTGGGAAAGTTTTTGTATATATTTCACACTGAAGTGTATGATATATTTTGCTGTGGTATCACATTAGGACTAGTATTAGATTTTTTTCCAGCTATGCCCAAACCTAACAAAGAGATGAAGATTTGAGACGTGATGTCATTTTGAAATATTAAGCAGAACAGCTGATAGTTATTACTTGCTGTGAATGAAGAAGTCTATCCAACGTAAATACAAAAGGCAGTGTAGAATCTACAGTTAATGATATCCTGCATTTTTTTTTACTTTTAAAACATACGTTGTGAAGTGAGAATCTTCCACAGTCTTTAAACTTGCGATTCCTTGAAAAAGATGTCTCACCTTCTCTCTCTTAGTGTATGCACTGGTTTGTGTGTTCATGGTCTACATGGATTGAAATGGGACCAAACCTGTCTCTTCTTACTTTACACCCCACCTCTATAGCCAGGCTGGTACTGTGAGTAATTTACAGCTATGCTGGAGCAGATGAGACCACTGGCTAACTGCGATTCAGCGTCTTTGATTGACTCAGAAACAAGCAGGCCAGCACAGGCCCACCCCCAACGCACACAATGTACTCCTTGCTAGAGCGCATACACAAATCTAACGCTCACAAACACCCTACTATCCACACAAATGCCTTCTTTCCGTGAGACAAATACAGACACATATTGATAGCTTAGTCAAGAGGTGTAAACACAAACCATTGGGTAAAAATTGGAAAGTGTCACACTGAACTTAGCTGTGACTTGTGTGAAATTTGTTCTTCGGTGGAGTGACCAAAAATATCTGTTCCCTGCTGTATATAGCCCATGACACCTTCAGATCTGCTGCATTTTTTTCTTTTCTCACATTGTACATTTATTCTAGACGCCCCCTCTCTACAGAAGACAGAGTGAGCGGGAACACACTAATGGCCTCTACTGTTTTCAATGAATGTATCACTGACTGTGATAAGTCTGCTGTCCATTCATGATGTAAACAAAATATGGAGAATCAAATCTTCATGCAAGAAGGTAACATTAAGCAAAACAGTAAAAGTAATGGGTGAGACATAAGTGTGACATATAATCAAAAGTATTTGAGCAGTTACACATTTATTG
>OMLM01014760.1:0-10941 GCA_900302695.1 Helostoma temminkii | reverse complement strand
ACAGCTCATCAGGCCCGGAGCTAACAGACACACACAAGACCATGGACATGTGTGTCAATAATTCAGGACCATCACACACATAAAATTTATATTAGCCTCGTCTGTGCAGAAAATATGTAGCTTGAGACAGCAGCCTGGTAGTTTACTTCTAAGAAATAGTCTATACAAGGACCTAACAATTCCCTTTTACAGGAGTTTAGGTATGTGTGTGCCTCAAATTGCTCTCAGCCAACAAACGGTCTGTCACATCACTCCCTGTAAAATTGGCAAATTGTTGTTTTTATACATTCTTTAGCAGTGATTAAAAAAAAAAAAAGAGAGAATGTATGAGTGAGTGAGTTTTCTAGTGTTTGTTCTGAGTTAACAGACAGTTTGTTCAGCTTCATATTTATAATCGATAAACGAGTGTGGTATCGATCTTTTCATCCAACCCTTGGTGACAGTGTATTAAAGCATTTCTCCAAAATGTCAAACCGTTCTTTTTAAATTCTCTGCTTTTTCTCACACACATGTTCAGGCACCAGGAACAGTGTAGTTCCTAACACAAAATAAAAGCCAACGCTTTTATCAAAAGAGCCAATGTGCATATTTCCTTCCTCTTCATATTCTGGTGAAATTATTCCTGCCATCTAGAAAATCCTTGAAACAAGGAGCTATTGTTGAGGCACATTTCTATGCATATATTTGACCTGAGGGCTGACTAGTTTCCTATGCATCTCACACACAGCTCTGATGAAGTGATGCTTTTGCTGTAATGACTTCTGAATGAAGGTTAAGTCTTTGAGTTGGTCACAGTGTTGACAGGAGAGGTAGAGAGAAAATGGGAAGCCGAGTGAGACAGAAAATAACAAAGCATGCAAATACTAACTGAAAACAGACATGACTGAGACAGAGGCAAGTGTTGAACTTGTGAACCGGTCATCACAGTGAGAGCTTTTGAATAGGAAGAGTGGTCTCAGCTTACCTGATACAATGTGTTGCTGGTAGTTATAAGAGTTGGGAATTGCACCGATTGGAAGAGAAGCTTTGGGATTCCCCGGCTGCGATTCTTCATCATCCTCGCCGAAGTGATGGACTTTCTCGTACTTCTCCAAATATCTGAGGTGCCAAGAAGAAACAGTCAGATGATCAGCCAAGATTTGCTTGGTATGAACTTTGCTGCAAATGTGCTTTCCAAGACTGATCCTTTTTTTTGTATACAGGCACATTTTCCCAGCAGCACAGAAGCCTTGAAGCTGATGCATTTTTCCCTTCTGTGATCCTGTGTACAAAGTCCTACACATACAAACTAACCACTGACAGTCTAAGGGTATACATTGATTTTTAATTGAGACCAGCTATTAACTCAGCACTTGTCAGGACTAACTAATATTTCCCATTACACTGAAATAGTTTGTTAAAGTAAACTCTCAGTGTCTACTAAATCTACATAATGCAAGTGTTTGTGGGCATGTTTGACATTTTTCTTTCTTGGTGTCTTGCATGGAAATCATGTTCTGTCCCATACTCAATAAATTAAGGTTCTATAATTTCACTTGGATTTCTAATACTACACTTATGACTGAATAAGAGTTGAAAAACATTCACCTTAAATGATACACTTAAACATATGGGTACATTTCATGAAGATTAATGGGAAGCATGGCTGACCAGGAGCATGAAGATAAAATCAGAGGGGAGGCTTTACAATACTTCCCATACTCTGAAAACTGCAGAAACACAACCTTAGACACAAAAATATGAAAAATTACAGCTTTAACTGAAAAGAAAACATGAATCTATTAAGGAATTTAGCACACTAGCCATTATTACCCTTCCCAATGTTTTATTATGTCCAAAATGAAATTCCACAACTTTTGTGGTAAGCTTTCACCTTACTCTGCTGCTTTGAATGTTGTTTTCTAGCTTGACAAAGTCAGTGACACCAACTTTCTCCTCTTTCAAAGGCTCAAACATGCATGTGATAAGCAAGTCTTTGACAGAGAGATGTTAAAACAACTTTAGAAAACAAAGAGGACAGACAAAGAGGTTAAGAGGTTTTGTTAACTTAAACTACTTGCAATACAAACATGTAAACATGGTGAATCACTTCTCATCTTAATACCAAAAGAAGAAAAAGCGAACTGGCTGCAACACAAACATCTGTGTTCCGACATCAAGCAAGCTATTAATCTTTAACTGTAATGCCTCTCGCATATTTAGGAAGTTTGCACTCAGCTTGGAAGGAAAGAAAATTCCCCATGAGCCCGCAAGTACCAGTTCAAACTTTCTTGAATTTGATAAATACCTCACAATAATTCAGAGAAATCTGCCAGCCCAACACAAACACACACATAAACACATAATATACCTCAGTAGCAATAGTGTGGTGAACCCTGCCTGTGTGGCCGTGAGTCACAGAGAGAGAGCACGCGTCTGTTTCTGAATGAGGCCCTGCTTGTTCATCGTGGCCAAGGTAATCCCCCGTCCGCTGGCTGCCGGGTGACACGCTGGACTATAAATACACTCAGCCTTCATTTGCAGAGAGAGCGAGAGAGTGAGGAGTGCAAAAGAGCGGGAGAGATAGGCCCCGCTCCTGACTGCAGCATCATCAACCTCTGTCTGGGCATGAGCAAGGAAAAAAAAGGGTAAAGACGGGTGGGGAGTTGACTGCAGCTGTTTGTGTCTGCACTTCCCCTTTTTTCATACAAGCGTGATAAGGAAAATTACTTCTCTCCTATCTGAGGAGCACATGACCACCAACCAACAGAAACCAGCAGGCTTTTGTGATTTTACTACAACCGTTTAGGGAAATGTGAGTACTATCACTCCAATAATAAGATAGTTTTCCCTCCAAAATAATACAAGTACAGTGGGTGGGAAACTGCCAAGGCACGACTGATTAATAGACATACAGCGGCAAACGGTCACTGTCATCAGTAATGTGTTATTCACAGTCACCTGGATTACACCTGTACCGATACCCCTGGCTTCAATTACTCTCAGCTGCCTCAGTGCCTAAATGCCCTCACTTGTCTCAGTGTGTGGGAGTCCATTGCCCCCTGCTGGATGTGGATGCAGACATGAAAACACTCCGACTGACAATTTCTGGACAGAAATGTTTGCTGGGATTTAACAGAGTCAGACGAGGGTGGTTTGATTTGCCAATAATCGCAGGAACGTTTACCGATAGCTGAGCCAATCGCAACAGTGCTGTCAAAGCTGGATCATGTACAGTGCGGAGCATTAGCTGTCAGAAAGTAAACTCAAGTCACTGCAGAGTAGGTGGCTCCCTTCACATGCAAGACATGGCTTATGACCCTGAGTCACTTACAACAATACCCGCAACTCCTTAATTACAATTCTGACAATGTGCTTTAATTTATTTATTTTTTTTGTGTGTTTCATTTTGATTAAGTTAAGATTCTGATCAATCTTGTGTGATGCCTGTGGAGGTAGAGGACTCGCTTTAAGGGACCAAAGCGTGTACATCTTTGGGGATACACTGGCCCTAGCAATGGCCTTTTTCTGGTCCATTGATCAAGCTGGACTTTGAATGAATGCTCTTCAGTGTATAAGAAATATACCCAATGTCTGCTCAAGTACATCCTACCGTGGCTATTTATGATATATTTAGTGATATAGAACTCAGAAAAAAAAAAAAAAAACTTTGCTTCCTTTTCACCCAAATATTACACATGTCCCTGTGTGCTTTGTCTCTTAGTGTGTGTGTGGTTTAGAAGACGTTTAAAGTTCATCCCTTCCACTTGCAGCTGCTGTTTATTTTATAGATTTCATCATTTCCCTTATTGTGTCACTCAAACAGGTTTGTGTTTGTCAGCTGTGAGACTTCATGAATACAGTGGGTTGGGGCCGGGTGACATACTGAATTAATTTGAATTGTTTTTAATATGATGTGTGCATCTGTGAAGAATTACTCAAATTTAGTTATTTCAAGCTGCACAAAACATGTATTTTAGTAATAACTTGTTGAGTCATGACAGACCCAGGAAAATGACCCTTAATGAGGCCACAAGCCAAACGTTGTTCTATTAATAAAGTTGTCCAACTATCTAAGTGTTGCTGGAGATTTAATCTTTTCAGTCAGTTCCCTCATCCCCGCACCTTGTCAGTAGGTGAGGTTGTGCCAGGAATTTCTACTTTAGTTCTAGAAACTGTGACATGAACAGTTACACCATGTACTGCAGTTTACAGAGCTCCAGGTGGCTCTGGGTATCTTGTATTGAATGTTGTGGTCACATTTAGCTAACCAGCAGTCTTCTGATATCTAGGTTTGAAACCACTGTTTCAGTGGGGGGGGGGGATAACATTACAGTGGCTTATATTTTAAATGGTGCATCATCTGCAAAATAAATCCCCAATAGTACTGCTGGCCTGCTTTTGACTAAAACACCAGTTACATGCACAGCTTGCAACACAGTTGCACTTTTACTACAGAGCTGGAATCTACACAACACTCCAAGCAAATATTTTACCCATATCATCCAACTAATAAAGTGGCACAGCCAGATTCCAGCTCCTCTGTCACGTACAAGGCAGATCTGTCCATCTGCTTGTTAGCAAGGAGACTGAGAGAAGATTAGTCTATCAGTGGTGGCCAACGCTCCTGGAGGGCAGGTCAAATTACAGACAGGCTAAAAACACAAAGTCTCAAGAGCCCTCAGATGTTATCTGTGATAGCAAGTTTGCTCCACTCTTATTTTGTTAAAGGTCTCTTATTATGCCGCATAAAACAAAGCTGAAACAGACTGTGCCCAGTCCACACAGCCGTGTGTCTGTCTTTCTCCATAACTGGTCGTCATCTGAGCATCAGCTTGGATGAGGCGGCGAGGAATAAAAGAAAAAGAAGAGAAAAAAATATAACGGCTAATTCAAGCCAGATTAAAGGTCACTTCATCCAGATGTTTCAGATGAGCAGGAGAATCATTCAGTGCACACAGAAAGCAGAGGAGAACCAGCAAGCATTACGGTGACTTGAATAATCTTAAACAGGTGTGAAAATTAACACTGGCCAAGCAGGAAAAGATAGTGAAATGTGTCTTTGGTGTGACATTGGGAACTAGTTCAACTGTTTTTCTTTTTTCAGTAGAAACAGTGATATCTCAACTCATCCTTAAATAAATGAACAAAAACAAAACATGAATTGCCCCAAGTATTTCTGAAAATCAAGGCTTTTGCCTCTGCACTCAACATTAACCAAACCAATGACACGTCACTTCTTTCAACAAAAACAAATTAAACCAATTCGGAAATATCAGTCATTATAATCCTGTTGCAGCTGTTTTCATGCTGAAAAGTGTGTCATGCTCAGATTCACATGACAACTAAAACACTGTCCAATTGCTGTGGTCATGAGAATTTTGGGCTCTAAAAGTGGGGTCACATGGCAGAAAGGGTTGAGAAACACATGGTTAACATGTCTGGCGCTTGCAGAGAGTTAATATTAAAATAAGAGATATTCAAATATTGACTGAAATGAGTAAGCCTGTGAATGTGATTTCACCTGCTCCTTTATGCTTCAAACAGTCAAGGAAACAGAGGGAAAGTTTGTATGATCATTTTTCCCTATAGGACACAGCATGTTCAACTCTGAAAGAGACAGATTACTTGGCAGTGGTTGACAGCAGGAAGAGCTGTAAGTCAAGAGATGCTTTTGTTTTATCGCTACAGACAGAAAAAAAAAACTGACTGAGCTAAAAAGCTAACTCGCTCATAATATACTATGGGTCAAAAGGTGATATCTGAAATTGTTTCAACAGATCAATGTCTGGTTTAAAAATGCATCTGAATATTAATATTCCTCACAACAAATACCAACATGCTGAGGTTCATCAGAGCAACTGTTGTTAGACAGAGCAGAGTAACTACTAGTCTATTCCTTTACACACTTCCAACCATGTGTCCTAACCTCATCAAGATAAAAAACAATCAATGACTTCAACATTGAAGCTAACACAGACGCTTAAGTGAGCGATTCCTAGATGTTAGTGCCTCCTGGGCTTGATTCCCTCCCAGCGGGGATGCAGTGGAGAGGGCAAACAAAGGTTGAACAAGGGTATCTGTCACCTGACTTGGCTTCTGTGTTCAGTATCCTGTAGTTTGGAAAAGAAGTCTAACATTGCAGCAACACCAGAGGGCTTATTTCAAAGCATCAAACTATAGTGTGCAACAACATGAACTGGGTGGCATTTTTTTTTCCACTGAACAAATTCAGGACTTTGTTGCCCCACGCGCTTAGTGCAAACCCCTTCCAAATCATATGAAACTACTAATGGAGGAGGAAAACTGTGGAGATGTGAAACGGTATTGACTGAGCATCTTCTAAAAAAGTGCAGCCAAAGGAAAACTGAAAGCAGCCTTTAGTAACTCTAACTCAACCCAGTGAAACAGAGTGCAAAGTACACAGATGTAGAAAATAAATGTGTGTCAAATTACTGGAGTGTGAAAGGGTCTCTTACTGTAGATGTCTCTATGATAGATCTGGGGGAAATAGCCCCAGATACACATTAGGCACACAGTACATTATTAAAAATGTGGCTCTGCAGTGCATCTTAAAACTTCTGAATAGTTTGTGGAAGCCTTGGTCATTATAGTACTATAACACCTGTACATTGTGTCTGTAGTTTTCTTGAACAACATCTTACTGTGCATCTCACAGATTACAAATTTTCTGATCTTTTGCTTCAATCTCGCTAATGAAGCCCACCGAAAACAAAGCTGCATTTCAGCCGTGCAGATAGTGTGTCAGTGCGAGTCAGTGGAAAAGCTTTGATCCAGAGTGTGAATCCTTTACGCCCCCGAAGTTGAAATAAAATCAGCGCCATCGGTAAGGCTGATGTCAAAGCAGCGCTTCAACTTGTTGAAGCAATGTTTTCTGGCAAGGATCGCTTACTTATTACAGAGTGGCATTCACATATCAAATAGACGGCAGCAGGAGCTCGAGCTGAACTTCAGTGCTGCTTACTCTGCTCTGAGTGGGAAGTGATGACCAGAGAGAGCCCAATCATGATCATCATATTCATTCAGGCAGGGAAACTTGGTCAACAGAGCATCGTATAACAGAATCATATGCGTCTGAACCCTGCAGCAACAGTGAGTCCTTCACTCCTACCTGCTAAGGAAAAACTGCATCAGGAAGCTGCACTGAAGTTGACAGCTAGGCTGCAGATACTAAAAACGGAGCCACATTCTCTATAATTAAATGTCACTTGATGCTGTGACGTCTAACCATCACCTAAAAAAGAAAAATAAGACAAAACACATCTATAAGTTACTCTGTACACTCACAATTAAGAATTTTCAAACTGTAAAAAAAAAAGTTTAGACAGCTAGTGGTTACAGAAGCAACTGGATAAACAAGATTAACACCTGATATTAGCAAACATGCACCCAGCTTAAGTGTCCTTGAGTAAGACACTAAGTCTGAAGCAGCTCCAGTGAGCACATATTCACCATCTACCTGGCCGTGACCTCCAACCTTTCTGGATGAGGATAGAATGAACATCTCCCCCACAGTAATTACAGTATTTGCTCACTTTTAAAAATGCCAAGAGTGCTCAGGAAAAACTAAATCTGTGATACGCTGCTGGCAAAAAAGCTCAGTGAGTGATGAGGAGATAGTCTCCCATTATCAGCTTCAGTTGAGGCAAGACCAGTCTAGATGCCTGCTGCCTTTGACATCCACCACACTGAGCTCTCTTAGATAAACTTTACAAAGTGGCTCCAACCGCTGTTGCAACACTAGTGTGGTATTCAGCATGTTGGTCCACTCAGCTGCCAGGCTTCTTTTACTTATCCTCCTTCCCCAAAAATATTTTAAAAGGGAATAATTACAATTGTGGTCTGACTAACACAGGTGAGCATTTTGGGGGACAAAAGACAAACAGTAATGGTGTTAATGGCCCCACATAATTTACAGCTTTATTGTGTCAGAACAAAGCCTCAGTCTGCTGGTATTTATGAGATCACTTTCTGACATAGGATAATAGACAAAGTTGTTGGCCTAATCGTTTCTCCTAAAAATGTCTTTTAGAAGCTCAACAAATCTGTTAAATTTCTGTGACAGGTACTTTAGGCACACTAAAAACTAAGCCTGTTAGACAAATACAGAAATAGCCTCTTGAATGTTGTGTTTCACTGAGCCTATGAGGATAAGTTCCCACATAAATCAAATCACAGAAACCCAACACCTTTGCACTATAGGTACTTCCACCGAAAAGACTTTAACCGCTGCCTTGTCAGGCGCACAAGCTTCCATTCACACCAAATTATGATATCCTGCTTTAGTCTAAATAAATAACAGACTAAGAGTAGTTTGTGGCCCTTATGGTGCTCAGAGAGACCTCAGCTAAGTTCATTAGCACTACAATGCAAGTCCACATGTGCCTGAGGTGTTTCTCCCTGCAGCTAACACTGATGGTTATCTGTGAGCATTTGAGGAGTCTCATCAGCTTTGTACAGTTAGTCAGACTGACTGCCAAACAACTTGCAACAAAAGCAAACTTGGTCTACATGCAAAGATAATTAGCGACTGTTCAGCAGATCAACCAGTGGCCTGCAGTTGCCTGTAAAATATCCAAGAGAGGCTCCGAGCATTTCTCTGCCACAGGTGAAATCCCCTGCAGGCAGTTGCTACTGGGAACAATTGTTGCACAAAGTGGGTTGAAGGAAAGAAATACAGAGAAAGTAGAAAAGAAAAAAAAACAAAGCCAGCTGTTGGGGAGACCTACATTTACACCAGACCCCCATCACTGGCAGCTGACTGTGTGGAGATGTGGAAGTTGCAAGCAATACATGTTTACACCAACCACATCTTCTCAATGCACAATCAAATGCCCTGTGGCTACACACATGTCAGAGAGAAATAACTGACATTAGTTTATGTTTTAAGGACATTACAGAAAACATGAACCTGAGGTGTGTTCTCCAAAACTGTGATCCAGACTTAAATACAGAAAACCCACCTGACCACGTTTATATAAGAGACAGGTCAGTGTTTGTTTATGTGGAAGAGGAATGTTAGTACATATTAACCATGCCGTGAACATACAGAAACTACTTTCGCTGTCACAATATTGTAGTAATGCGGCTTCCTAGTAGCGGGAGCAGAGAGGCTGCTGACTGCATCTTAACATTTGTAAACACTTCCCACATGCTACCTGCGAGGATGAGAGCTGCACGGCCATGCTACTGTACTTACCGAAGGTAGTACTGTTTTAAAGCAAATGCAGCGTTGGAACAACTCCTTGGAAAGTTAAACTCTTCTCCAAGTTCAATCCATTGGTTTTTGTCAGAGACCTGAAAGACGAAAACGATTTGGTTAGGAGATAAAAACACCGACAACAACAGAAAGAGCGGTTACAACTGCAACCATCTGTTCTGGTACAAGTTTCCCCCAATGAGGCTACATCTGAATCACTAATCGATAACTTTCTGAAACTGCTAAAATATCTAAAAAATTACGTACAGAACGAGATAAAATTAACACATGCGCTTTGTACAACAGCGTTTAACTGCCCACTAATATTTCAATTACCAGAACATATTTACATTTGTCACACCAGTAAGTACAACTGCCAGACTCCCTTTAGGATACTATCGTTACAGTTGAGGCTAGCTAGCACTACAGCTAACAAGCTAACTTGACGTTTGCATTTTGGCGTTCAACCCTAGCGACGCTAAACTCCTACAAACTGTCTCCACCAGAAGACAAACGCTTTACCTTGCGGCGACCCGTTTAGTTTAGGAGCAGGTTTTGTCACCGTTTACTGTGTTCACTACATGGGCCTGTGAGGCCTACATTTTGAGATCAGCCATGAAGCCGAAGAAAGATGGCTATGGCGAGAAAGAACAAGCTGGGTGAAAACTACCGGTAAAAGCCCGGGCGAAACACCACGTTCTGAGCGGTGTTTTCTGAGGCCGGGCTCCGTGCCGATAATCGATGTAAAACGTGCCCGCTATTTTTGAGTCGCTCCAACTGCACTCTGACTCCGAGCGGTTGGACTCTCAATTCAAACCACACAACAACACAAGCCACCACATTGCATAGAGATACATGGCAAACTAGCACAAGGCCAACACCGACCCCACTAACATTTTTTCCAGAGGGCTACACTTGTCCCGGGTTATCCGCACGAGTTGTGGAGTGGTCCACCGAGGAGCCCACAGACAGCAGAGTGTGGAGAAAATCTACTTTTAGTTCCCACTCACCTTAGCAAATCCACCTAATGAGACGACTCTGATATAGAGAGCATTCAGATCCAGCTCTTTCCCACCCACGATAGGAATGTTCCTGAACGGCGATCTGGGGGGATAACACATAAAATAAATGCACATATGTTTAAATAACACTTCTGGCTAACTCCCAGTCACATGCAATAACGATTTAAAGTTATATTTCCTGGGAATAAAGACGCCCCAATCTCACCCTCTGCTTTGGTGAAATTGCCGCAGCTCGTCCAGGAAAGCCTGTCCTTTCCTTCGCTGATCTTGTAGATTTTTCCCCGTCGAATTTGCCATTGTTTTTGCATGCAAAAACGGTTAAACCCCACTTCAGTCGCTTCCTAAGACACCAAGGATCCCATACTCCGCCGGCGCTCAGTCATTCGCGAAGCTGAGTGTTTAAAAAGTTAAAGAAATTGCTGATAGCAAGAAGAGCGGCAGCTCGCTAATAAAGACTGATGCACACAGAAAAGCCAGCCCGATTCAACCTCGGACTAAGTTCCAACGAACAGTCACAAATACGACCGATTTACCGACAGATTAGAAACGCCATGGTAGAATGTGTTGAATTAATGCTTTTGGTCGCGGTTGTGTTCGTCTGGAGTGGTTTGACAGTGTGTTACGAACGCAGCTCCGAGGCTATCGCACACACTGTAGAGCGGCAGAGGGATCCAGTTCTCAGACAAAAAGATGTGAAGGCCGCGGAGTCCGGCCTGCCAT